>JAGDQP010047863.1:0-14904 GCA_022664845.1 Lepisma saccharinum
ATAGGTAAAAAAATAACTTTACTGTGTCTAAGGCATTACTATGTACAATTTTATATTCTTCTACTATGTACAATTTTATATCCGTCTGCCGACAACTTTCGACTCAGGACTACCAGGGCTACGAAGGGGGTTGAGTTGTTGTTCGAGAGGTCTCGGCGAAACTTCACCAACGACATATGGATAATCCAAATGTAACTCCGCCTCATTTGATTTTTATAAAACAATACTATTTTTATCGAATGTATAGATACATTTACGTGCTAGGCTGTGCAGAATTTCTTCTGCATAAACTAAGAAGTTCCTACAGGGAAACTTTATACAACATTTACGTTTCAGCAACAAGGGATGGAAAGCCTTATACCGGCGTTTCTCAACCATTTTCATCCCGCGACCCCGTTTCACCATGCCTTCTAGCTGACGATTCCCTTTCACCTTGCTTTCTATCCGGCGACCCAAAATTATTTTATTATGTGTAACATTTGCTTTTCATTTCAAAACATAACAGTTTATTTCCTGTATTTATAATAAATATCCTATTCATATTATCCAAAACTATTCAGCAAACAACATTATCTTTAGTACCGTAATTATTAAAATCGACAAACAAAATAAAATACGTTCTTTGAAATTTATTAGTTTAAACCCACAAAACCCTAGTTAAATTATTTTTTTCACTTTCCCCCGTAACTCCCTTGTACACATTCAGCGACCCCCAGGTTGAGAAACCAGTCTTTATACAATCGATATGTCTGCCTGTGGACAACTTTCAAATCAGGAACTACCAGGGCTACGAAGATAGTTGAACTACCGTTGAGGTGTCCCGCGACGCTCCGACTTACTTGTTTCCATATACGTATATACTTGTTTCCAAATATATAATAAATATAATAAATCACAGCCATATTCAATCCACTACTGGATGAGATCTCTCCCGGTAGGGAGGAGATTGGTTTACTGCTCGTACGCTGACCAGACTAGTTGGGTGAGGAGAGCCGAAGCTCTCAACTGTGATCGCCACTGTCTTTTATTCACAGCAGCTCCCCAATTGTCCTCATGATGCTGGGTCAACACCGAAATTCTTGAGCCCCCACCGGGAATCGAACCCGGAACCGCTCGCACTGAAGTCGAGCGCGCTTTCGACTATGCTACGCAGGAGACACTTAGAAAATATATATTTTGTCTCCATCTTTCTAAGGTACCGGTTATTATTTCAAAAACCTTTCCACTTTTTGAAAATATAATAAGTGAATGGTGTAAGAAAAGGTGAAAGCCTAGCAGAGGCTGATATAAATGGGAGAGTGTCAACAGAAGTAAAAGACTACCAGCAGGGAGAAAGCATGGGGATGAATATTCACGGTTAAAGAAAATAGAGGTCTGTATTTATCCATCGTCCCCGAATCAATCTCCAACACTTTTATATTATTATTGAAAGATAATAGAAAATTGTTTGGCATTGATAACTTGACTACTTATATGATATGACTTATAGTCATATTTTTAAATTTCAAAATATATCAGAATGAAACTGTCACAAGACTTCTACTATGAAAAAACACCAACAAAAGCATTAAATTAATATTATCGACATTCATGAAAATAAAGCTTATAGTCTCAATGGAGACGAGAGTCTCGAGAAGCAAGTCTCGTCTCGAGGGATAAGTCTCGGTCTTGGTCTCGTCTCGAGTAAGTCTCGATGCATACTGTCTCGGTCTTGTCTCAAATCCTGGACCTTAGGCTTGGTCTCGGTCTTGGTCTCGAATTCGAGACGAGACCAAGACTAGTCTCGGTCTCGGTACCATGCCTAGTCCAAAGTAAAAAACAAAATCCAATCACAAAATAATGCAAACCACATTGGTTCAAGAGCACAAGTGCGCACCTGAAAAGATTATAAAATGAAACCGAGTATATTTCTTCGGAAGATGAAAATGAACAGTAGCGAACTTTTGCAAGAAACCCACATATACTAAATATACACTTCCTTTTTAAAAAAAATAAGCCCCTTGAAAGTGACTGCCAAGCCAGTATTCCAACTGTGGTCTACATCAAGATTCAAACACTCGAAGCGAAACATAGCAACGCAGTATTTCTGCAGCAAACAAACAGATTTTACAAAAGAGACAACTTCATACCCAAATCTTAAAAAAATATGTATGGTGAAATCAGGCAAACTCGTGATAAATTGACAAAGTTGTCTATTTACCGGAAGTGATGAAAGGTACAGTGTGTTTTATGAATGAGAAATACGGGTTGAACATTCTTCAATACATGAAACCTGATTTAATGAAACATATCAGAAAAGTTAAGTGTATATCATACTTTGCACACAACTAAGTGAAATTAAGGCAATCTCGTGGTATGTCAGGTGAACTCGTGATAGTATATTGGTTATTCTGTGATATCACGAGTTTACCTGAAACTTATTGAAACTCTTACTCAGAATCGCTGTCATTGTCGTGCAGCTTACACATGAACACAAGTGCAGTGTCACTCACTTTTACACATTTGCGATGGTACCAGATATCACAAAAATTACACTTGATCAATGTTGCGCCATTCCTCTTTGGGCACCATTATTGTAACTTCCACCTCATGTTCCACACAACCAGTCATTATTTCTTTTCATCTTTTTGGACACTAGCGTTGATAATGGTTTCTTACGTTCTCCAAAGGTTCCTGGAAGCTGACAAAAGTTGTTCTTTTGTCCTGGTGCAATGATTCGTGCAGATGAGCTTCAACATGATGGTTTGGGAAATTGCGCACAAGCTGGCAATTGTAGAACTTCATCTAGAGAACCTACAGAATTATTCGCAGGAACAACGGCATTGTGATGAGGGTCTGGTTTTGTTAAAGTTAAAGAAGCGAGAGATTCATCTGAAATTACATAACTATTTAAAGGGAAAATACCCGTCTTCCTGAAGCTGTTGATGATGTTGGAAGGTACGAATGCAGACAAATGTGAAGGTGTTAGCAGAGTTGAAGTCAAGGCGGGTAGGCTTTTCACCAGGATGCTGGACCATGAACTTCTTTACCTGATTTTGAAATGCATGTTTTAGTGCTTTATAAATGCTCACATTTAAAGGCTGGAGGAGATGAGTCGTGTGTGAAGGGAAGGTCACTAAATGAATGTTTTCTTGAGAACTTTTCTCAAGAACTCCTGAACTCAAATGGCTTGCATGAGAGTACACTTTCAATTCCCTTAAAACTTATGGCCACCACACGTTATTAAATGCGCCGACAATGTCAAAGAAGACTCCCATGACGTATTTGCAATTATCCTCCTTAAATCTATCTACTGCCTCGCAGAACTCATTTATTCCATCTTCAGTGGATTTACCCTGACGAAAGCCATATTGTAGGTTACAGTCTTCTAGGTTTTCTCTTTTGTCGTTAATTCTGTTAATTAATACTTTTTCAAAAATTTTGCTGATTACGTTAAGTAAGCAGATAGGTCTGTATGATTTGGGATTCGTCTTCGGCTTATCCTGTCCCTTATACAAAATAATGAGGTTTGCTTTTTTCCATATTTCTGGGATTCTTCCTTGACGTGTAGATTTGTAGATTTCGTTTTTAATTCCGTCTGGACCCGGTGCCTTGTTTGCTTTTAGTGACTTTAGTGCGGCCTTTTTTTCTTAATTGGTTATAGTTGGTAGTTCTTGTTGTTCGCCTGCTTCTGGGGATTGCCTTACTTTTTGTCTCATTCTTGGGTGCTCCTCGTTGTCGTTGTCTTCGTTATCATCTGGAAATAATTTAGTAAAGATTAGCTCCATGGTTTGCTGCCAATTCGTTGTAAACGCTCCATCGTCTTTTTTAAATGTCTTCATTCCACCTTTTGTTTTTATTTTTTGCATTACTATCTTGTAAGGCATACCCCAAATGTCCTTGCATGGGTTTTCGTCCACGAACTTTCCCCAGGTCTTCTTTCTGTTTTCAAATAGTTCTCTTTCAAATTCTTGTTATATTTGTCGATATTTATTTAATCTTTGTATTTTCAGTTCGTGGTCCCTGGCTGCTTTATAACTTTTTCTACTTGCTTTTAGTCTCCGTTTAAGTTTATCTAATTTTTTGATCCAGAAAGGTTTCCTGTTGTTAGTTTTATTTGTTTTTGGCGCCACACTTACGATTGTTTTTTGCGTAACTTTCTCAATCTTCTCTGCGATGTCATCGAGATCCACATCCCGTTCGATTTGAGGTAGTTCCAATTTCTTCATTAATTTAGTGTAGTTTAGTTTTTTCGTACTACATTTTAATTTATTGGATTCTTCTTGTTCGTTGCTGTTATTTTTGTCTTGTGTAAAGTTAATATAAAAGCTAATGACGCCGTGCTGGCTCGTCGTTGCGTGTTTCAACACACTCCACTCGTGTATATTCCCATGTATATTACCTTTTGTCATCGTTATATCTATGTTACTCTCCGCCCCTGCCCTGCCTTGGAATGTCGGTGGCTGATCTTCTTTATTATGGACCACGAGTTGGTATTGGTTAATTACGTCTTCATATTTCTCCCCATTTCCATCTGTTCCAGGGCAGTGCCAGAGCGGGGACTTAGCATTAAAATCACCTAAAGTAAGTAAATTTCCCCTATAAAATCCTTCCAAAATTATTTCCAGTTTATTTACAGCATAGAGAACTGGCAGTACAGCTTGACAATGGTTATTTGGTGTTTTCCAAGTTTTAGGCTGAATGTCTGTATCTACTTACATGTGTATTTGGAGTCCACCAACGCTTCAATTTTCTTATTGAAGATTACCACAGCGACTATTGGACCCGGATCCTCTGGTATCAGTGTCACGGCATCTGTCGGCATGCCTGGTATTTTCCACTTATTTATATAGGGTTCTTGAATGCATACCACGTCCACCTTTTCTTTTCCGCAGTGTATCCTAAGTTCATGGGTTGCTAGGCGTGATCTGTCCAAGTTAACTTGGACAAATTTGAACATTTAGGGTTGTCTTAGGTGAACGCAGCATGCTGGAAATCTGTACGTTGGCACAAATACTGTACGTCCATACGCCATAACGAACTGTCTGTAGACGTTATTTAGTTGAAAAGGCTCATCTCTTCTTTCAAACACTTTGTCTACCAGGTGCAATAGGTACTGTGGGTCCGTTGTTATTCCACTGGAACGTAGGTTAATCCTGTCAACTTCTTCAATTATCGGAAAAGTTATTGTTCTTCTATTTGGGTGGATATTTCTTACAATGATCCTAAGAGCTGCTGTCAGTAGTAACGGCTCCTCAAGTCTCGACAGGATGTAGCGCTTGATTAGATCTTCATAAAATTCGTTTGGGTTTAAATTCGTCATTCTAGCTTCACTTCCCTCCGCTACCTCCTCCTCTTTTTCCTCGGCCGTATCCTCTTCTTCCATGTCCTGCGAAGTCGTTTCGGAGCTCCTGTTTTTGTTTGCTTCTTTCTTATACAACCATGCCTTCCATCCTTTTTTCTTCCTCTTTCCGTTCTCCTTCTTTTGTGTAGGTTGCTTCTTGTTCTCTGTTTGGTCCCTGTCGTTCTTCTCCATCTCAGTCTCCTGGATCTCTATTTCTTTGTCCGTTTCCGCCTCCGTAGCCCTTAGCGTGTTCCATTTTCTTATGACATTTTCGTAAAGATACTGGTCCTGTATTATCATAACTAGACCTACACTTTCCATATCGTGTTCCAACTTCTTCATGTGCTGTAGCACATCTGAGGCTTTTGCAGGCCATGTTTTCAATGTCTTGCAAAACAAATATAAAAAAACAACGATTTTTTACGGGCCTTTCATAACACACTTCATCCAGACGCCAAGCTTTGCTCCACTCTGGCGCCAATTCGTTCACGGCTTGCTATAACCTTCTGTCATTTGCCAAAAAACTGACACCTATTCCTGCTCTTGTCTTCTCGTGCCAAAGCTCACAAACATTATCACGAGATTACCTGAATTACAGGATTACCTGATTTCACCATACTACAAAACAAATAAGATATTGAAAATGCTCTAAATTTTTAATTACAAGCAGAGAGAAAACAAATCGTCTCCTTATGATATTTCTGTAAGGAAACTCAGCCAATGGGAATACACATACATAACGGCGAAGCCCATTGAAGAGGACATAATACTCACAAGTATAAATTCAAAAAACAAAATCGGAAAGATCCAAATAACAGAAATACGAGAGAAAACTTCTTTCTATTAATTGACATAATAGTTGGCTTTTGACAGACATGAACAAACGCCAAACTTCGGAATCCAAAATATAGTGCCTGGAAGCACTGAAGCAAATATATAACAAATAAAGGCTAGCAGTTACAAACTACAAGGTGTTGAGAACTATTCATGAAACCTGAAGTCCTTAATAAAGAGTATAATCTAGTTTACAAATTATTATATAGTTAAACAAAAAATTAAGTTTATAAAAGTAATTTTATTTTTTTAAAATATGCAAGTTAATAACTAGAAAATATTTTAGTGAAATATTTTACTTGAACTAAAGTTTAATAAAATGTATAATATAATTTACAAAATAATATTTTATTTCAACAGAAAAAGTTTTATTCTATTTTTACTTATGTAAATCATTTATTACTTAACCAAAAGTATTTTTACTTAAAATTTTTCCTCAAAAATAGAACCATTCCGTCTTTAATAATTTTGAAATTAAAGTATCATTCAAATTTTTCCTGAAAAGAAAACTAAGTCACATGTTTTATTTATATTTTTTAAAAGTATTATCATTTCATGAGTAAATAAAACATCATGTTCTATACAATATTTACATGTTTATTATATACTTCTATTGTAGTAGTATAATACTGTATGTATAATAACAAAATTATAATTTTATCTTGAATAAATCTTCCACAACTTTTGAACTCTACAAGTTCGTCCAGTATTGAAGTTGTACACAGTTTCTTACAGCGAAACCTCTCAGTTGCTTAGGTATATGGTAAGTACAACACTTTACATTGACATTAAAATTTAATAAACTAAACGAAGGACAGCCTTCCATCATTTAGATATTTTACATTGTTTAGTTGAAACAAATTTTCAATCCATTACAGTTTTTCAGTTCCTTTACGAAAGAATAATACATCAACTTCGCAGAGCTGTGCAATTATTCTTCGAATATGAGTTATAGTATAACCATTTAAAGTATTCCATGATAATTCGTGAAATTTTCAGTTAACAATTCACACTGTTTTTTATAGCTTATTGCTAATTCTACCATTTCATATGGAAGTAATTCCATTGTATACCATACAATGAAATATTAACGTAAATTTTTTTATTGTTTCGCTTTTAAGTTCTCAAAAAAATTTCTTTGAAATATTTGAACACGTCAAAAACATGGAATTACTTTTTAAAACCTTGCATATCAATAATATATTTTATTGAACAAAGTAAAGATTTTACTGGAGAAAATTGTTGTTCAATAATAGTTTGAATTAGTTGTGTAATAAATTCTGTATCTTAAAAAAGAATTCTACATTTCTTAAAAGCATATTCACTGAAATAGTTAAATGTCCTTGTTTCTTATAAATGTCATAATAATCAGTAAAGGTTTTGTGATTAATTAAATGTTGTGATTTAACAGATCCAGTATTGCACTGATATTTACACTTGAGAGTAATGTTTAGTGTACATCCACTACAAGGAATCGGATTTTGTTGTAAATAAAGTTTTACTGTTTCTAATACGCCTGAGTCTAGAATAGGCAAGGCACTGCAAAAACTACACTCCATCATGCTTTAGTGTAGCAGTTCAAATAACAAAGTCAGTGTTTTCAAGACCATATAATATATCTTTTGTAATTGTAATAAGACAATTAAAATTGTCTATGGCTTCCAAATACAAAATTCTTCAATAACATTAATCCCGCACTGACAAGACGGAATATTAGGTTTTCCATCACTTTTAGAAGAATCAGTTTCAACAGCATGAGGGTTTAATTCACAGGAATTTTTCAAAGTTAGTGAAGCTTCACTCTGGAAATCATTAGAGAAAACAAAGTTTTGATTCACTAAAATTTTCTGCACTATGTAAATTACTGTCAACAGATTTTCAAAAAACAAAGTTTGATTCACTCTGGCAACCACTGTTCACTGCCACTGAAGATTGAATAGCACAATCAAAACTAGTCACTAATGAAGGACTAGGATTTATATTTTCAATATGCACCAAGGCTAGTGTTCGGCTTCCTGCACCGCACAAACAAAACTGTCTGATGAGTAACTCTCATCACACCTCAATAAGACTTTTGAAGACATGATAAACTGAGACTGGTTTATCTGCTTGACTTACAAGTCTATTCCCACAGCTGCTGATCTTACTTCTTATTGTCCAATGAAGGTGAAGGTTACTTTCAATTTTAGGTGGAGGAAAAGTATGAGTCACATCATGAATTTCACCTTTAAATTTCAATAATAACAAGACACCACATTGAGTTTCTTCATATGTAATAATAAATCTCTCTCTAAATGCAGTATATTAAACTTTGGTAACTCACCTTGAACTACCAGTAAAATGAAAATACAACTTTCACATACGGCTGTAGGTGGCAAATTATAATCTTTCTAGTTACGTGCACCAAATTTGTCCTTTATTATTATTTCTTCACGTATTTCCACTATTTTATTTGCCAATGGAAAACTAAGTCCATAATCAAAGTTTGCTTTTAAATGTTTAGATCCAGCATGAGTGTTTACATAACAGTTAAATATCTCATCTACATTCTTTGGATTTAATAACACTCGATAAACACTATCATTCAAAAACTGAAGACAGTTCTCTTCACTTAGCGGTGTTTCATGCATTTAATATCCCATTAACTCATGTTCACTTTTCTCCTTGTTCCAAAATGCACATGCGGACAAAGTAAAATGTCTTTAATCTTCCAATTACGAATTGATTTCAGTATACAAGGTTGATCACTCGATTTTTATCGTCATCCACATTAAGGTTTGCAAGCAAAGAAGATGGTAAGTTAACAATGGTATTTTCACTACCGTTCTGTTCCATGGTTACAGCAAGAGTAAAGGTTAAATTTTAAGTAGGTCACTAATCACCTACGTAAAGAACAAGATTCAACTTGTCTCTAGCATAAAACATGGGAAAATGATATAATAGTGAAATTGTGATCTATCCAATACTTTAAAAAAACTATGTGAAGATTAAAATCAAGTTAGTTTGACGTGAATGCTAAATATTGTGCAGAATCACATAAACACGGAATTATTTATTATATTTCGTGTAAACATTTTTATAAGTTTACTTGTTCAAAGTCCCTAAAAGTAAATTCACTCACTATCTGGATCAGCGATAACGTCTTACTGAATTAATTTTGTCTTTACTTCATCCACTCTGAGTAAAAGTAAATTACGAAGAAAATATTAAAAAATTTCAACACTATTAAAATGTACGTGTTTCGTAAGAAAGACATGATAAATATGAAAAAATCACAGCATCCATTATCAGTCTATATGTGGGTCTCCTCAAAGACCTTTCTTCATCTACAGATTGTGTAACACAACGATGTCTCTGACGATTGCGTACACTATAGAAACATTCAGCACATAATAAAGAACAATTGTTTATATATTTCCAATTTTCGATAGCTTCTAAAATACACTGATCATCAATCGTATAATTCATACATCCTCATGAATTTTCAATGTCACTAAAACATATAGTGGTAGATGAAAATTCACTGTTCTGTACAACACTCAGTTTCCTCAGCACTAGAAACATAATATCTTTCATCACTGTTTGAATTAAATTATCCCTCTAAATCTGAGCTAGCTGCACTGCGGTAAATAACGTAAGTCTACATTCTCCGCCGACACTCCATCACCTCCATTCGCACTTCGATCTTCGTAGAAAATGCATAATACTTTTACTAATGTCTAACATGATAGCTAGAGTACAACTGTGCACAAAAAATAAAAGTAAATTAAGTTTAACGTCACAACCTACTTTCTAACTAACAAGATTCAGCTTACTCCGTCACCACCTGCATAGTCAAATTCCAGGGAGCATCATGGGGATGGAAAACTACAAACTACAGGTTTGCAAGCATAACAATGTTACAAACAACTTGTTCTATCTTGCTCCGCGTCGACCTATTGTTCATTTTAAAGAAAGAAAATTTCTGTGAACACTTGCTTTTAAAAGAACACGTGTGCAAAAACAATTCCAGGAAAAGTCATTGTGTAAAATATCTTGTCCATATACGATCCGTGAGCATAAAACAAGCGAAACAAACAGTAGTTGTTAAAGTAATAAAAAAATTATTCAACTGGCGTCGCTGTCAATATAGCGGCAGACATAAAAAAAACTTCCTTCATCCTGAGCACAACAGGTGCGATACACCAAAAGCTTCCACGTCGACCCATTGTCCATTCAAGCAACCACTTGTTATAAAACAGCACCTGCACACTCGAATTCCAAAAAAAAGCCCAGGCATGTTTCAGCACGCTCCCAACACTAAGGTATCAAGCAAACAAAAATTCCTCCAATCACAACAAACAACTCTGCTCATGCGCATATCGTAACTATCAAACATCGAAAGATATAGCAGTAAAAATTAGTTGTACAATGGATCTTCTATATGTAAGAAACATTAACTGTGTGCTGCACGTTGACGGCTAATGTAAAACCATTCTCCGTTATAATAAAATTGATGATTCCCACGCAAAAACAAATATAATTTATCAATAAAAAGTATCTATAATAAATGTAATCTATCACATTAGTTCTGCGCTTTCCGAGCGCTACACATCGGGTTTTGCGCTTTGGCGACCAATGCAGGCGACGGCGGTTTCATGCTGGGTTTCGCGGCCACGACGACGTTCAGCGAGCGACAACATGGCGCTTATAAAATGTTGCTAAATATTAAAAATAATTTTTAAAAATTCGAATCAATTTTATATCTTCTACACTATTATATATACAGCCTTATAGGCTCTAGGGGTCCTCCCCTTACTCCTCTACATTACCTCATACCAAATACAGCCTCACAAATCCAGTAACTATGGTCATAAATCAGTTTCTAACACGGCGGACATATTGCAAAAGGTTTACGTCTTCTACTTAAATCTCATGTTACTTGTCATTTGTGCAGGGCTATCGTACTATCATTTTGGGCGCCTGGACAAAGCAATTTAATAGGGTCTCTGCCGCGTATGTCAAGTTGGGACCCCAGATGATTATACTATTGATAAAAATAATTGCGCTTTCAAGTACCACCACTGTACTAATTGAACCAACAAAAATCTTCGATTGTACCTCACCGATACCAGGAAATTCCCGGTCAAAGTTTGATGTGCTAACTTGACGTAACACCCCAAGTGATTGTACTATTGATAGAAATAATTGTACTTTCAAGTACATTGAACCAACAAAAATCTTCGATTGTACCCTCACCCGGAAAATTCCAGATCAAAGTTTGGGGTGCTAACTTGCCGTTTCACCCCAAGTAATTGTACAGCTATGGACAAAAGTTTTGACGCATGTCTATAGCTGATATTTCTTTTCTAAAAAATAGATATATTACAACATCGTATAAATTCACTGACTTGCAACAATACGCAGAATTGCGTAACGTATTTCTGTGAAAAATATTGTCTTAATATGCAGCCAAACAAGGGTGATATAAAATGAAATAATATTTTTCGTCGAAAAATTTCCAAGTCCAAAAATCGCACCAAGTTGTAAAGTTCCCTCGTTTTTCCTGCCAAGGGAATTTTCTTTGTAACCCAACGTGAATTTTGAATTCCAAGTTTTGCTCATAGATTTCACATGTATTTCTGGAGTAGGTTGCTCAGAGTAAAGTAATAGAAATGCGTCAATCAGTGAAAAATTGTTTGACATTAAGGACCATATGCAGTCTTTGCGTGGGCTACCTAAGGGACAGTTGAGAAGCACTTGACTATTTTATAATTCACAGTCGTTCCACGGGGTAAAACAGTCCCGTAAGCTTCACTCAGAGCTTCCTTTGGCTGGTCCGTAAGTTCTGTTACTCGCAAGTTTAAAGAAATAAAACAAGGAACAGAAGGTATGTAGACGTCATCAGTTGATGTAATGTATAATATAATTACGTACATAATACACTTCAATAAATTTAAACCTTAAAAACGTCTTTTTAATAACAGAACTAGCTAAAACTGTAGCGTGAACTGTCTCAATTTACTATGATCTTACAGTATTTCACACTTTATGTCGCTGGTTGGTATTGTGACGTAATCGGTTGACACACTCTACTTCTAAATTTTTATACTTTTAACGCAGGTGGTTCGAATCCCGTTGGCAGAGACATTACCTTTTTTATTTTCATGAAACGCAATAATAACGTAATATTAATAGTTTTGAGAGTTCAATTTAAGTTTTAATTTGCATTTTATATTCCGTGAAAGCGAAGCTATAGAAAAAGGGATCTTACAACACCGCTCAATCCGTTCGTTCATCCATGTGTAGAAATGAAATATCGAAAACCACAAGGTGTAGAGAGGTGCTTGATGTGTTGTTGCATCGGTATTGGCTAGGCTAGCTCAGAGCCGCAGGAAAATTTTGATGTGTGCAGTTGTTCATTGTTGCCAACCTATTATATAAAAATTCAATTGTTCCAATTATTTTCAATTCGATAGACCTATCTGCGCCAAAATTGGCATAAACATTATTGGATACAGTGCGAAGATTTTTGGGATTTCACTGTCCCGAAGCAACCCAGTTATCAGTGTTGCCAACCTATTTTCTATAAAATTCATTTTTCAAATTGCTTCTATTATGTTAGACATTAAATTTGCCACAAATATTATTCGACATAATAGAAAAATATTGTTGGTGTTCCCTGTCACCCAAACACCGCGATGTCAGTGTTGCTAAGCCGTGTCCATTTTTTTTTAAATATGAACCACAAGGTGTGGAGACCTGGTTGCTTTATCGTTGGAGGGATTTGGCTTTACTAACTCGGACATTTGAAATGATGGATATAAATTGTTACTATACTGTATTAACTTTCATTGCTTTATATCATTGTAATCAGAATATGAAAGCTCGGACGAAACTTCTGAAGAGTACCGCCTAGAACGTATAGAAAAATGTTAATCTGGTATGACAGCTGAAACGGTTGCAAGATGATGTTACAGGAGCAGTACTATCTTTCAAGAAAGTAAATCCCATGCAGTGGTGAGAATATTGGAAATTAATCTCCGTATGAAAAATTAAGCTCCTGTCAAACATATCGCATGTTTAGTGCTTAATTTTCAACTTATTGTGGCAGCAATGAAGAGGAGATGTATTGCAAAACAATTCTCATACGATACAGACGTTTGAATGTGTTATAATAAGCCGGGCAAAATAGAAAATCAAAAAAGGAAATATATAAGAAAAGGAACAGTGCGAACGTGTGTGTGTGTGTGTGTGTGTGTGTGTGTGTGTGTGTGTGTGTGTGCACCTGCATACCCGACAATTGTGGCAATACACACCAACTCTCCAACGACAGAAGTGGCACTTTTTGCAAAAGTGGCACTTTTTCCAGGGTGCTCGTTTTGGTTAACAACATGGGAGCCATTATCTACGCTTCTAGAGGCCCTAGAACGAAAAAAACGTGGTTCCCAATGTTGTCGCTAACAACCGGTTGAGTCTTACACACGTGTGTAAAAGTCGATAAAAATTCTTTAATTTTCGTGTGTATACCTCTGTATGACTTGGAGATACACACTGGTATACAAGCGTTATTTCCTATTCTGTCAAAGACAAACGTTCTGATTGGATGCCAGAATGTTTTTTTGTGTTCTGTCTTCCTATTGGTTACTTTTCAAGCACAATTCCAGCACCCTTTCCTACTGGCTGAAAAACGCGGGTAAACCATACCAGGAAAAAAATGAAGACGGGTTTCAGCGAAACACAATGTTTTCTTGTTAAAAACAAAGTAAAAAGTAAGTAAATAGTTATTTTTAGAGATTTTTAACGTCGAAAGATCTAATAAAGTGCGTTATATGTTATGTGTGTGTGTAGTAGTTATTATAAAATATAGATATGTACTAAAACTAAATATGTTACGAAATTCACTTCAAGAGCGGGGTGCAAATTCTTGACTGATGTGATTTTATTACACAGGTTTTAGGGTATGGTCACTATGAATGACGGATTGCCTAATTTCATGAAATTTGCATAACACGTACAGTAACCTTAGAACTCAGGAATTTTTGTGTGGATATGAATAGGGGCTGAGTTAGGCCCTATGAAATTTAGAGGTAGTCACAATAAAAGTAAGTTGATTTTTTAGTTGTAAATTGAATAGACGTGTTAATATCTCCGCCCCCCCCTTCCCCCAATGATTTGGAAGTGGTATTTAGTAATAATTAGGCCCTTTTACTTAGGAAGACACTCGAAATTATTGATGTTACATACATGGGAGACCAGTTTTCGTTACCTGCCGAACGGTTTACTGTGAGTTATAGGCCTAGTACCGTATCTGAAGGCTTTCGTGAATTTGGGGGGGGGGGATAAATGCCTTTCCATATATATATATTAATAGCAGCAAAAGCCCCCTTTTGGCATCAGAAATATGTATTTTAGGCTTAAACAAACCTGTTGTCTTACTCAGCTTTTATCACCTCTGGTCCGCCTATACCCAGGGTAAATAAATCTTGCTGGACCAGCAAGGATCCAACATGAGTTTCCAGCAACACAGAGTGGATTCTGGAAAATGTTTCAAAACAAACACTGAGAGATTGGAACAAATGGAAGCCTCTTAGCACACGGAATTGACGTACCATTTGATTGCAAAACAATGATGATGATGATGAGTGATCTAAATTAAGTTAGGTTGAGTTAATTTAGTTTTCTTTAAATGTTAGGTGATACTAAACATGAGACTATTTACCAATGTCAGCGGACGGGGCTTTACTAATTCCTAGTTGGCCGCTTTG
>JAGDQP010047864.1:0-14904 GCA_022664845.1 Lepisma saccharinum
AAAAAAAAAAAAAAACTGCTGGCTTGCTAAAATCGTCTAAAATCAACGAAAAAATAGTGATTGGTGCAAGTAATAATGATGATAATCAAATATAATGAAGATATTGTGGCATCATTTTTAACTCTAGGAGCGATACCAAGTATGCGGGCGTTATAAAGCAACCGTTTCAGGGGTCTCAGAGGTAGATTCTTTAGGTACGTTGACTTACTCGGGCGTGGTCATCCTGCAGCAATGTGCTTCAAGGCAAACAACAAATAATTTATATAACAAGTTTATTTACATAATAAAGAAAATATAAAAATGGGGTTTAGTGCAACAAAAATTAATTACATCATAAGATTAAAATAGTTCAAATGAGAACTTCTAGAAATAAAATCTTACATTGTTTTATCTATCTAACTAAACAAAATAAACGACAGGCTGTCCTATTTATTTCACGTAACTATATTACATTTACAATGTATCTAGTTCAGTTACTTTACTAATAATGAAGTTTTAACTTCTTCCTGAAGAAGACTTTGGATAGTTGTACGAAAACATGAAAATAGGACATGTTACAACTCTAGGGGTAAAGTATGTTTCATCTACTAGAAAATCTAAGTTCTAAAGTAAACTTTACTAACCTGATAGATTAGTTGAGATTTCTGAGTTCACGTATACGTGGCTTCTTAGATGTCGACTAACAACTCACTCTCTGTCTCCTGGGGTGTTTGTTATTCCTCATAAAATTCGTGACCTTAGACCTTATATAGGGGGCTTTGCGCTAACGCCCCGGAAGGCTTACTTACACGTAGCCCTTCCGTAAATATCACGCGATACCATATTTGGTAAAAAAGATAGGAATTAAGGAGAGGATGTTTTGGGTGTTGAGTAACAGTAACTACGCATCAGTTGACCACAAACTCTCGTTGAGAGTGTCTGTTTTGATCTTATCTAGCCCGTCCGATGATATTGTCTTGCTCTGCTTGTCCACACTCATCCTTCCTGAATTGCGTAAAACAGGACTTTCCATATTTAATCTTTACCACATTCATGACAATCTTCCTTAACAGCTAATAACTGACCTTGCTAAGTTGCTGTCATATTTCCGAATTTCGATGTTGCTAAGCAGGGAATCGACAAATATTCTTTCAACAGGCTTTATAGGATTTCTCTTGTATTTTAATGTTACTCAAACTAGAGTCTCGCTCCAATCGTGGGTCAAAACATAAGGTAAAGCAAAATCTAGGATAGGGTGGGTAAGATATAATCCAATTTCGCCACTAACCCTCTCCACCTTCGCTGTTTTCGGCTCAAGGTGTGAGAACAAAGAAGGGGATTTTGCTATGTTGTGTTAACGGATTGACTCGAGAAAGTGTTGCTTTCCTAATAACTTCTAAATGAAAGGTACATTAAGTTAAAAGAGGGGATCATGTTCATTCTGAAGTTGTTGCTGTAACTAAGCTAAAAATCTAGCATGTTAAAAATCTAAAAATCTTACATATACTATAATTCTTCAATACTTATTACGTACTTTCGGTATTTTCTCTTCTATTCAAATTTCGTAATTTACAAAAGTTTTTTTTTTTTTTTCAAATAAAATTAGAAGGTAAAATTGCAATTTGATCCATCATTTAGTTTACAGCAAAATAAGATGTAAAGGTTGATTCTACATTAAGACAGTATTGCTCAAAACAAGGAACATTATATGTCTGTGAGTGTTTTTTTTTTAACTTGAGGGAGGAATAAAAGATGAAAACGATAGAAGAAACTCTACAGTCTGTCGTTATAGCACATAAATTTAACTAAATCTATCTAATACATGCTTAATTGATTAGTGTGACTACCTATAATAACATCTACGTACAATAATATGAGCTATTATGACATTGTTGCATACAGCTAAGTTTTGAGGCGCACATTTACATTTTGTTTAACGTCACTTATAATAATAATGTCTTAGGCTATTCATCATTCTCCTTTTTTTAAAAAAAGAAATACAAACAATATTCTTGAAAATCGGACATAAATAACTTCGCGAAAGCAGGAAATTCTCAGGAGAAGTTAAAGATGTTTTCATTCTTCAAGCTGGCTATCTTCGTTTTCCGGCTTCTAGGTGACCTTGACCGTCCGTTCGATCATGCTCTCAGTAAAGACGTAAAAAAAAAGAAGGCTGTTGAGTACAAATAAAAATAAGTCTCGTACACTGAATAAACATACAGTAATGAATAATGATTTCATAAATATGGCTTGTAATTCGCTTCGAGATTTTTAAGCTGATAATCAGTGATTTTGCAAAGAAAATAATTAATATTCAATTTTAGTTTGATTTCTGTATCCGGAAAAGTTCAATTTGTACGTTGCAAAATCTGTTAATTGACTCTAATTCTTTCCTTGAGTTATTTAATTTTTATTTGCTTTCAAAATTTAATTTATCATTTTTAGAACGTTAAAATTTACAATTAAAACATATTTTCCGAAAATTACAAAGTTTGTTATGTTCAAACAAACTTTAATTTGACTAGTGTATTTATTCAAGCGACGGAAATGCAAGCTAGCTGTTATTTTTTGTATGGCCACTAAAAATCATATGTGTAAGTTCACCGATTCATATGTGTAAGTTCATATGCTTTATTTACATTTGTAGATCATTTTCTGTTGTTACCCTTTGCTTAAATTTAATTATTTGCATTCGCAAAACATTTTCTTAATTAACACATCATAAACTGCTATCACGGTAATAACAGTTTTAGTAACTGTGACTCCTGTTACGATACAGACAAGATACACGTTGTATGCACTTCCGAATGGATCCTAAATAGATTTGAAAGCAATGATATAATCAGGTAAAGATTGGTATTTAGGACTGTAAGGTCGTAATATAGTGCTAGTTGTATAGGCTATCTATAACAAAATAGAATTCAATTACAAGCAGCAAATACAAGTAATGCGTTTTGGGTGTGGTTCATCCTGTTGTCATTCTAGCTAGCGTTTACTTGGCTACATCATAGGGTAATATATATATTTATGTTTTTGACACTTAAATACTATTATTTAAATGTCAGCAACATAAGTTCTAAATTACTATTCTGTATTATTAATGCGGCTCCAGCAATCCAATGACGGGTGCTGCGAGGTTACATCAGGGTCACACTCGATTGATGTAGTGCTGAAAAATTTAAAAGAAACAAGTGTTAATTTTATTCACTTTAGTTGCGGATAGCTCCCTTACTTTAACCTGGTGGGGAGATCCGTCGAAAATTTGTTATAGTCCTTACGCTAATTTATAACAAATGTGTGACTGTACACGGGTGCTTTCAGCACCGAAAAGTTAGTTGTAATTTACAATGTGCCTACACAAGTTCATTATACTAGTATTAAGAAAATTAAAAAGTAGGCCTATGTATACATGTACTACGGTTCGCTTGATTCTGACGGTCTTTGCTTATTTACATACGTGCTTGTTTGTACTTCCGAAAGCATCGTACTAGTAAGTACATTATGTACCAGTATTGGGCCACTTGTTAATTTCGTTTACCGGAAACCATACCGGTTTGTATTACGAGCGGTAGTCTTACTTAAAGACAGGTTAGGTGGCTTCCTTGATTCTAAAATATCTAAAACTTGTTGGATGTTTAACTTAAAAAATAGTGCCTGTGAGAATCAATCGGACTTATGGCCTGGGCAAAGAAAAACAAAATATAACTACTTCTACATTAATACTATAGTGGTTAGTATCCCCGCCTGTCACGCGGGAGACCGGGATTCGATTCCCCGCCGGGGAACCATATGTCGTTTACAGTTCGTTTACGGGAGGTTGCTAGATATTCTGAGGATACCCTCAAAGTGCTGAAATCACAGTAGCTGGAAGCAAACAAATCTATAGCAAAACATACGACGGTGGGTAGTATAGTGGAAAGATTGAATCAAAAGCAAATTTCTGATAGTATATCACAAAATTCATTTCCTTTCTTTTATTACATTCAGTCTGTCATATTTGTAATACATGATTTAATTACACTTATAGAGTACAAGGGGCTGCACTTGCAGCTAAACAGAATGAAGCAGATTACCGCGTGGAGACCCAGCTATCCTAAACGGCGAACAACTCTCAATATTCATGGTTATCAGATACACTGAGTGATAATGTTGTTATAAACAGAGAAAACCAAAATTCTACTTTAAAGAGTGTATACGGCAAATATACCAGAATAATAAAAAAAATACGCAAAGGAGGCCATAGGTGAGGAAAGGAAGGCACTATGTAGACGAATGACAGTACTGAGCAGCAAGAGACCGTATCACATTTCGGAGAGCTTATTTATACCAATTTTTAGGTCCTTGGGTTAACAAAAACAACTTTGGCAACTTTCATTTATAACTAAGCACTTGTTATTCACTTTTAGTGTATTTTGCTGGTCTATATAGTTCGTTGCATTCTGCACGTACGCATTTTTATTCTTGTCAAGGCCTTTACCATAGTTTTGTCAACACATGGCCAGATTGTTCTCCAAAAAACACCTTCGTGTTTTTAGATGACTGAATGAAATATATATATAATTCTTCTTCCTTTTTTTAGATAATTTATAATTACGTTTGGTTAATCTTTATAAAGAATAATTTATAATTACGTTTGGTTAATCTTTATAAAGAATAATTTATAATTACGTTTGGTTAATCTTTATAAAGAGTGTCTTTTGACTAATGCTATAAGCTAATATTAGAATAACTATATAAATTGAAGCAGGGTGTGGTGAATCTCTAGTTTCATGTCACGGTTAGATACACAGGTTCGTTAGTATTAAGTTGTTTGTCCAGCCATTGCCTTAACATTTTTATTAACACTAAACTTAGTGTTAAGCTTATAAGTCCTATTAACAAAGCATTTGCTATTGTTGTCCACTCTGCTATATGAGGTCGTCCTAAAAATTGCTTCGTTTGTCGTTGTGGATTACAATCCATGCATTCGAAAGTTAGGAGTTCAGATAAATGACCCATATACCACTGTACGGGCAACAGAAATTGAAATCTTACATAGCCCTGCGTGGGTTTTATGCATGGTGGCGGCGCTGATAATGTTTGTTCCTGCATCCGTACCTTACATCCGCAAGATAGTTCGAGTATCAGAGCGCCAACACGCGGAAGATTATGGATTGGAATAACTATTTCTGAACACGTAATAGTCAATCTGTGAGAAGGTTTTAGTAACATTAATGTGGCCGTATAATTTATCCGATGAAAAACATTAATGTTTTTCGCGGAGAGACATTCTATATTGCCCAAACGTCGTATAGTGTCTGCATCATTTATCATAAGTGCCTTCACACAATTATAAGCCATAATTTCTTTCGCGTTAAAAAATCTAGCTAGGCACAAAGTTTCCCGACTCAAATCACAATCCGTGGTGAGTAATTCTGTTGACAGAACTGTTTGTAGCAGGGGTAGATGTTACTGAAATTACAATTTCTAAAAGTAGTGTTACGTGACATACATCCTTGATAGTAAATAACAGCGGTTGTAATCGATACATTACCCTTGGCTGACTTCCTTTATTGACTGGGATTTTGAATGCTATTAGCGTAGATCTTTCAGAAATTGCACATTCTAGGAGTTGAAAATGAAATAAACTTTCAGCGTCGTTATGATTTATCACTGTGGTATAGTTAGAACCTGTTAGTCGTTCTGAGACTAAAGTTATCATCTCTTTTGTTTCATTAAATGTCCATTAAAGAGGGTCTAATTTTTTAATTTGGCAAGCTTTTATCAGTCTCTCGAATTCTATACGCGTATTTAATTGTTGACTCGTTGACCAACTAAGGCAATTTAAATTTTGATAACTTCGAATTTGACGAAGTAAGGCTTGGTAATTTTCTGGTGAGTAAAATATCCTTCTAGTGTGGGGTTTCGCTAAAAATATGAATGGATAGCCTTGGGTGGGGTCGTCTTGTATCTAATTAGATTTGAAAACATTGCTCGTCATATCTTTCCAATTTAGTCCACTTGATATTGTCTCGTCATATTCGATTTCCATTACGACTGGTAAGGATGAATCGTATATAATCGGCTTGGATAATTGTATTTTATTTACTCCAGAATGATAGAAAGTAGGTATGTCTAATCCAAATACTGGGGGGAGGGACACGATTATTACAGCTAGTCATAACATTGTGGTAGCTGGTTCCTCGGTTAAGTTCGTGGTGATCTTCGTTCTTGGTGGCTTGACTGGAATTTTCATTTGTGAAATCTGTTTCTATGCCAAGCGACGGTGGGTTGGGGGGTTGCATGCGGAGTTGGGTAAATTTCCATATTCGGCGAAAGCATAAGTAATAACAGGTACAGAATAAAACAATTAACATGGCTAGTGCCAATATTACTTAACCTAGAATTTCTGCTGAAGTATGCACAAGTAATTCGTCTGCTTTCGCGGTGGGCACACCGGCAAACCTGAAAGACAAAATATGTACTCTGGACTTGTAGATAATCCATAATATGACCATAGTTATAACTATATTCCAAATATAAAGGATAGTAAGGTAGGGCCTAGGTGCAATTACCTTGTTTACATGTACTGAGAAAATTTCGTCATCTTCAGATAAAGGCTGAATATTTTCGGTTTTAAATTCAGGGGAGCCTAAGGTCCAATTTGTGTCAATGGCTTGATCCAAATTTACAAATTCTGGTAATTGTAAACTTTGCGCGTTCACTCTAAGATTCTGCAGCTTTGACCAGGCTCCTGGAATCAGCGTTTTGGTCTGTATTCGTGAAACTGTATTAGAGGGACAAGGGAACCTTTTGGGAATTTCTAAAGTTTTGCCGATAGTTGCACTACAAGTGCAAGTTAACTTTAAATTCAGTGATCCAGGCCTATCTGGATCGGTATCAATTTGGTGAATTTCGGATCCACATGTGATTTTGATTCCGTCTGATGGATTAGTGATAATATAATCGTTCGGATCAGCTTGAGTAATGATTGTACCGGTTTTAGGTTCACACTGTAACTTACAGTATTTCTTATATTGTTCTACTGTGGTACCATTCCATAAATGGAAAATACAATCCGGGGTTGAAATTGAATTTTCGGACACTTGGGGTATGTAGCATAAGTCGTCTGAAGAAGCTAAACAATTAGAAACGTAATCATCTCTCAGTAATTGTATCGTTTCCGCCTTCTGCACAATAATAACAGATTCGTGTTTTAACAAACGTCATATTCTGCCAGTGATAACGGATAGACCTTAAAGTGTATAATTTCACATTTCTTCTCGAATTATAGGAACTTTAAAAATTAACTTTAATTCGCTTCCTGAAAAATGACAAGATGAAGTCTTAAGCTTGTAATGGTGGAGAAATTTTTCTGAGGGAATGGCAAATTTGTAGCCAAATACTGCAATCTTTTGTCTTACAGTTTGTAAGTCTGCCAATAATTTAAGGGGGAGACTACCGTTATTGGTAACGTATAGTCTATACAAGATTTATGAATATCTTCGTGTTTCCCTTACATGAATAGATTGTAACATTAGCTTCGTAAATGTCATTAGTTGAACAGACTGAGCGATTACCGTACCCTTTTCGTCATTATTCCTCACTCTATTTCGTTTTGTAAGCGTTTAATTGCTGTTTCGACCTCGGAGAATGTCTTTGAGACTGTCTCGGCATATTTCTTCGTATCCTGCACTACTGATATCAAATGTCTGTGATCTGTGTGTAATTGATCATGCAAAGTTTTGACAGTACGCGCAATAGTTTCTTGCTTTGCCACATAAGGGGCTAAGGTCTGTTTATTCACCAGATCGCAACACCAGCTTAATGCACTTCCAAAGAAGTCAATCCCTCTTAAATCTCAAGTGCTGTCGGTTATGTTGACCTTGAAATACTGAGCTCGTAAATGGACTTTCAGGGCAGTCAGCATTTGTATACCAGGGGTACAGATTTTTCGTAAGATACCTCTGAATGTAGAAGTTTCCATAGGATTCCGGTAGTCACTAATATCCTGGGCTCCAAGTCGTCCCGTTGCATATTTCCAGCGCTTAACATTAAAGGAAGCAGTAAAATCAACATCGTGGCTTTTGAAAAGAAAAGAAATGGGGTCCTAAACTAAAGTTCGTTATAATAATGAAACTACTAAATGTTTCAGAACTTGTTTGGAGAGAAAAATAATACATGGCCGAAAGATTATAACAGTGTCGGTCAGGACGTCGATTATGTAACTCCAATAAACTGCATAATTTTACATTAAAAGTATAGAATAACCATGTCAGCACTTGAGTCCTAACCTAACTTTTTTTTACTGGGTTTAATTATGCAAGAATTCTTTCCGGTAACTCTACTACTACTATTTTGATTTTCGAATTACTGCGTTTTGTGATTTGCACTTCAAAACTGTTATTGTACTCTTTCTTCGCCCTAACAATCAATCTGCGCAACTTAAATTTGAGCCAAGTCAGCCCTATTAGAAATTGCATATATAACCATGTTGCAATGTATTTTTGCTTTGCTCCATTAACCAGTGCTTCGTGGGATAATACCAGCTAAACTTAAGTCTACAATATTTGTGACAAACCGTGTAATTGTTTTCAGTGCCAGTAGTGACATACGCGGTTCTGAGGAGTTAGTAAAACTTCTTTGTGGTAGTTCGAATTCCAAGATATTTTTCGGGGTTTCATATAAGCTAGTAAGACTCTCATTATAGCATTACAATACTTACTCTACGATATACCAAAACTATACTGGTGATAAATCTTGACTTGTTCAAGTTTGGTTGAATTTTATCACGTATCTACGAGAAAGAGAGAGGAGAGAGTATCCTAAGTAGTATGTAAGCGACAGCCGGCAATATTTAAATTTTAGCTTTCTTTTTAAGGTTCTATCTCATATTTATCCGACTCCTGTGAATCAGGTTCTGTGTAAAACCAGTTATACATGCGAGATAATTTAGTTATCACGCATTTACTTGGTCTTGGGTTGTGAAGTGGATAAGGGCATATTCAACTTTCTGACAGAGTTTATGGGTTCTAGATCTTGGATGTCGAGTACCTTAATTGTAGGAAAGAGTTGTTGAAAAATATTTGCTAGGAACGGAGTATAGCAGAATGTTTTTTGATCAGGCCTAATGCCAAGTAGTACTTCCGGAAAGGTTGTTGGAAATGTTGCTATACCTGCGTCCCATTCCAAATCTGACTGTGCTAGGAAACGTTGGTAGCGCACCTTTGCATCAGTTTGCAAAAACTCTTCAGCTATTGACTATTTAAATACAAAATGACTTACTCTAGGTGGTTCATTGTACCAATCAACATGGGCAGGCATCGTAGCCAGTTCTCTAATCCAAAATTTGTAATCATTTCCAAAGTAACCAATTATATGAGCTAAGTGTGATACCGAGGGGTCTTCTAGTTTCTGTAAAATATGTGCTTGTTCCATTTTCTTTTATAGAATTAGTGCAAAATACTTGACTACATGTACTCACAATGGCATGGCAATTTGTGTATCTGGAATATTAATTATCTGTAAAAGACAACAGGGATTCATCACCACCTGACTTCAGTGTAATTACTACGAATATATTTAGTTCTCTAACATTTAGTTTGGTAGTTAATATTAATTAACATCACTTATATAACTTGCAAATTAATTTTAAGAGTACTACCACATACATAAAATATGGTTCATGAAAAAGCAATTAAAATATAGCAAAATCAATAAAATATACTAGATGAAAAATCAAAGGGGGGGGGGACATTGCTACCAATTTACTAAACTTCTTTCACACCTTTCCTCATTTTGTCTGTCCATTTGCCTTAGTTATGACTTACTTGTGTACCAGTTGCCTTTCTCCGGGGAGGCGCAGAACCAGTTCCGTTTCGCGGAAATTCCTGAGCTTTTGTTTTTTGGTTCTGAAATCTCCTTTTTCCGTATTGATTACCTTGTCGGCGTTTCGATAGGCGATTGTTGGGGTTGGAAAAACAAACTATCTTGTAATTCCCAATCTTACCACATAGAAAGCATACAACTGGCTCCCTTTTGTCATTTAAGATTCTGCATCTGTTTGACAAGATTTATACGTCTTGGTCCCGGGAAGGGACGCCTTCGTCTTGGTTTGACATCGATCCCTCTAGACTTGCGACACCTCACGCTTGTAAAGTCGCGCAAGTACCCAAAGCGTTAGCCACTTATTCTGCCACAGGTGGCACCTCATCAGTATGGTCTTCTGTGCGAGAAGGTGATGACACTAGTTATTTATTGGTTCCAAACGTTAAGCAAGAAATCGAGGATGATGAGATCGTTGAAAGGGATTCTCTTCCTCCTTCGAACGAAGAGCCATGTTGGGATAGTTTCTAACCTCCTCTCGAGATAAGAGCAAATGAAACGTTACTCAACCCAAATTCACCTCGAGATGTGCAGCCACGCTACACATCCACTCCAGTTTCCGCAGATAAGCAGAACTTAGTAGTAAATTTGGAACAGGAAATGGAACATGTTAGTTCGACGAACGAGGACCCTGATTTCTTTGCGCCAATATACGATATCTTCGAAGATGTACCGAGATTCCAAGTACCCCAACTCGCCAAGGATTCATTACAAGGTGTACAGACATCTTTGGGTAACGTAACCCCACTGTCCTCTATCTCGTAATCTTCATTTACCAAATTTTGGTGGATCCCAAGAGGAATCCATTACTAGATTTATAGCTAGATTTGAAGTTGTAGTGAATATTTTTAAATGGAACGAGTCAGAGAAAATCCGGTATTGCTTACTCTGTTTTAAGGAAAAAGCAGAAACCTGGATTTATTGTAGGAGTGCTACTTTGAATAGTTTCACTCGTTACGATGACTTTAAAGCATACGTATGTGCAGCTTTCCCAGAAAACGTGTTTCGTATTACTCTTCAAAGTGATCTGCGTTCGAGAAGACAAAAACCGTCGGAATCTGTCCAGGAATTTTTGTATAAATACATAAAAGAATGGAAGGAAATTTTTCCTACGATCTCAGATGCGGAACTGATTTTCCACATCCGTAGAGCAATCCTACCGAAATATGTGAAAGATTTGGTACTCGCCGAACCGCAAAATGTCTCACAAGCGATAGAAATTTTGCTAAAATTGGAAAGGTCCGCGATTTTGGCGAAAGAAGCATATGCTTCTTTACCTAAGAAAACGGATAGACAGCTTCTTCTTTCTTCTAACTTACGTCCCACTAACTCACTTCGAGTTTCAGGATACGAGAATTGTACTACTTCTAAGTTTACAAAAACAATCGCTGTATATTGATCAGCAAAGGTGTATTATAACCGAACTGATACCAGATCCGCACAGAAAAACGAAAATGTTGTAAGACAACTACCGGAAGTACAGATGAAAATATTTGGCAACCGTGTACGAGGCTTAATAGATACTGGAGCTATGCTTTCAATAGTAAGTTCTTCCCTTTTTTCAGCAAATTTCAGCTTAGGGAAAAGAATGAAAGATAAAGTAAGAATACAAGCATTGGGAAAAGATCCTACAGATCCTTTGCCAGTAGTTAGAGTTGCTTTTTATCTCTCAGACTACCGTGGTTACACAAAACGACTGTGGTTACAAGTAGCCATCTTACCTACCCACATTACTGACCATACGGTTATTCTTGGGTACGATTTTATTTCTAAATATGTGTCAACGATAAGAGAGAATTGTCTTGATCTGAAAGACAGCCAAGGAAATGTTTATAGAAGAATTAACTTTGCGAAACACGTCCGAGTTCTAAAGGAACTCCACGATTAAATCTAACGGATGTATGTTATCTGACAGTAAAGGGAAACTACGACCTACTAACATACAGACTCAAGGTAGAATACATTCTTCTAGCAGTCAGAGATATAGTAAACCACAATCTCGACGTTTCACCATGAACACGTGGCCCTTCCGCAAATATCACGCGATGCCATATTTGGTAAAAATAAAAAAAGAATTGAATTGAGGAGAGGATGTTTTGGGTGTTGAGTAACAGTAACTGCGCATCAATTGACCACAAACTCTTCTTGAGAGTGTCTGTTTTGATCTTATCTAGCCCGTCCGATGATATTGTCTTCCTCTGCTTGTCCACACTCATCCTTCCTGAATTTCGTAAAACAGGACTTTCCATATTTAATCTTTACCACATTCATGACAAGCTTCCTTAACAGCTAACAACTGACCTTGCTAAGTTGCTGTCTTATTTCCGAATTTCGATGTTGCTAAGCAGGGAATCGTAAATATTCTTTCAACAGGCTTTGTACGATTTCTCTTGTATTTTAATGTTACTCAAACTAGGAGTCTCGCTCCAATCGTGGGTCAAAACATAAGGTAAAGCAAAATCTAGGATAGGGTGGGTAAGATATAATCCAATTTCGCCACAATATGAGTTCTTACTCTTTTTCGGGAATGCGAGGATATCAGTTCGTTAATAATAATTATAGTTTAATGGAATATCCTGAATTTTTATTTGAGAGAGTTAAGAATTACAATGGTTGATTCTAATTTGAATTATTCGTTCAAGTATAGTGTTGTCTTGTATAGTGGATTACAAGTAAAGTACCTCGGTATGGGGAGCCAAAACTAATTCTAATTTGCTGAATATTTAAACCCAGTGTCAATTTGCATACAATTGTGGGTTCGACTCTAAGCAGGGGCTTAATGCCTTAGTGCTGCTATTTAAATATTGTGAACGTCTGGAAAGAGTCTCGGAAGATACTTTGAATGTTTCGAAAGAAATTGATTGTCTGGGTAAATTTCGCTTCTAATTTGGTGTGTAATTTAGAGCGAAGTTTATGTAGATTTTTTGGTCTTGGCTATTTGGGGGCTAAATAACGTAAAAATAAGCGTAACTCAGATTAGAGGCGAGCGTTTAACGAGAGGGACGTTCAACGAAAATTAAGCTAAAATTAGTGTTTTCTATCGGGATACTATAAGTTCTAACGTTAGGAATGAAAAGGTACAAGATTTTACATTTTCCTTAAAAGGCGCAGATTTTCAACACGGAGAGACTTATAACATGAGCCTACAGCACACACTAAAGAAATCAGTGCGATTAATGAATGCAATTCTAATTAGGTTAACAGAGCATGTACGTAGTTCAGGCAAAGGGTCTTATTCAAGCACAAGTATTTAGAATCCAAGAAACATACCTCAGAATTGAAGTTGAAAGATGTGTTCTCCTAATGTCATCTCAAAGTTGGAAAAGAAAAAGTCTGCTGTCAGAAAAAAAAATGCTGCTTTCTGATGAAAAAAATAATACAGAGCTTCCTTCTAGAGACCTCTTCACTGGTGTCGTTTGTAGGCGTTCGAGAGCTTTTCCAGCTTCGTGGCCCTTTTTATATGGTTTTCAAGATGACGAGAGTTATTGATGTTACAACAGTTCATTGCTCTGTTATACCGTATTGTTCAATATTGACGCATGCAAGTGCCGATTGGATGATTTCCTGGTCGTACCAAAGGTGGCCGCTTAAAGGAAAATGGAACGACTCATCTACGTCATCGTATGTATGTGTGTGTGTTTTACCATGTGCTCAATGCTAAAAGAGATCGCGTTGAAAATCTCTGTCCGCCATCTTTATTATTTCTTAGGATTTACAAGTGTGTGTTTTCCATATGCTCAATGCTAAAAGAGATCGCGTTGAAAATCTCTGTCCGCCATCTTTATTATTTCTTAGAATTTAGAACAAAATTAAATATTTTTAAAGAAATGAGAGTTATTTCAATAAAATTGAGTGCATAATTAAATAAAATAAAATTAATACAAAATAATCAATAATTAAACTGGAGTCGATCACAATATATACAAGAATATAACTGAGTTCGACCCTTGGCAAAGATTACAGCTATCAGGGCAAATACTAAGCAGCTGAACAGAACAGTAAAATTAAGTACAAGAGACAATGATTCTTTTAAAGGTAAATGAGCCTGTCAATACAAATGGAGACCAATCCTTAAGCTGATTTGGTCTGACAGTATTGTTTTGTGTGAATACAATTTGAATAAACAATTTCAATAGTAAAATGGCAGACTTACGCTTGTGACATTATCCCCCTTCCAAAGCACCTCAATACAATCTGACCATTAAGTCGGTAGTAGGAGAGTTGGTGATGAAGTGAGATACCTTTGCACCAAGCTGGTGCCTTTTTATACAGAAACTTTGGAAGGTTGTTATTGTCAACAATATATGTCAAGCACTTTTACTTTTATTTATATCGTAAACAGGAACTGTTGTTGACTTTTCAATAGAAACTATGAAATCTATACTTAAGCTTTAGAAAATACAATATTTTGTTTTAATGTGTGCATTTGATATGCACTAAACTGAATTGTTACCTTTAACCTTTTTTCCATACCATTTTTCATACAAGAGTTGTTTTTCAATTCTAATTTAACAAAGTTTGATATTGAGTAATGTTGTATAATTTTGGAATAGCGAATCACGATTACGCTATAGAAGGGAGTTGCTATCAGAATGAAAGAGGTAACTGTGAATTGTCGTTGTCTCTTTCCCTTGTATTGTTGTAATCTACTCATATCACTTATTAAACATGTATTACTCATGGATTCACCTACTTCTCTTGTATCCCACGCGTGTTGGTCTTTACGCAATGATGTCATGTTCACAGAAACACTTGTACTAAAGTGCCCTATGTTCCTGAGTGTTAACAGATAACGTACTTCTTTTATTTTTTCATAACTTATCCATCTGTTATTGTTTGTAATGTTTTTCCCTATCGCTTGTGAATTGGAATGACCATGGTTTCTCATGTCGTTGCTTAGAACTTGGCTGTTGTAATGTTCATAGAATAGATGAATGCTTTCTCACTTTTTAATTATCGTCGCTTGTCTTTGAATAGAATTTAATTTCGTTTAATATTTCCATACGGTTCACCTTTTAATTTTATTTATAGCTCTCCTCATTCGAATATATATACATACAT
>JAGDQP010047865.1:0-14903 GCA_022664845.1 Lepisma saccharinum
TGTCGCTCTACGTAGTGTCCAGCTATGAAATAGCGTGATACGAGCTGAAACGGGATACCGGGTCAAATTTTGGATCGGGTCTGTACTCGTGACCCGACCTGACACGGTAACCCGATTTCGACACTGTGAGACGGAAGGCAAAGCAGATATTTTTAATCATTTCCTTGCGTTTGAAGAGTGTTTCTTTTCGGAGTGACCGGGACCGGAGGTATTATCCCCAGACACGAAAAATCGAAGCCAAAAATTCTCAGTTCATTAAGTTCCCAGACCGAGTCAAGCTTCGCTTTCAGCTCTGTTTAGCGAATATCTGCAAGGATTTTCAGTTTGTTTGGTGTGGGGGCGCGAACGATGTAAGTAATTTTGCTCAATTTCAATGTTGTTTTTTTTTAACAGTAAAAATTTTAAGGTTGGGGTCTATTCAAGAATTGGATAGGAGCGACAAACTCCTTCCCCCTCCTTTCTATTGAGGACTGGCATCTCAAAATCCGTGCACAATTTGTTCTCGCTGAGTGTACCAATAAACTCTAAGCCAATAACGTTCAAGTCTAAAAGGTTCCAGGGACAATGCAATAAAAATATCGAGTTCTGCATCCTAAATATTCTGTAGTTGTCCCCCGAAGTACCTGTTTTTCTCATTCTTAAGAGGTCTTCTTAGTTTACTCGCATTTTAAAAATATGTTTAATTAAATGTATCGCCTCCAAAACCTAAGGGATATTTTGACGAAATAAAAAAGAAGTTCGACGTCATTTTTTTTTTAATATATAACCCGAAATACACGTGATAGAAAGTTGTCATATTTTTGAACATGAACACATTAAGATGCAAAGTTTTCTCGTATAAAATATGACAGTTTTATGTCAGATATATTTTGGCTATAAACTTATATAAAAAATGATCTCGAACTTTCTTTTATTTATCAATGTTATTTGTATCCCTTGACTTCTGGTCTAGTTTTTTAACAAAGGAACGGCAAAACGCTCCCGCATCTACTATTTAAAGAAATTTGTACGTTATAATTGAACTAACTAAGAGAAAATTACAATTAGAAAACAACTTTACAAAGACAAACGTCTGTTTAAAATTTAATTTAATTGATAACTTTTCCACAGTGATCTCAGTGGTAGTGTTGACTTAGTATTCGTGAGGTCGTGGGTTCAATCCCAGTGGCCGACCATCCTGACTGAGGGTTTTTCATTACTTTTTCTCAGTCACACCAGAAATGCCGGGATGGTACCTTCAACACATGCCCTAGATGGCACCTTCCCGCATCCTTTTCCCTCTCCTATCGTGGTCTGAGCCATAGATGACTGAAGGCCAATAATAATATCACAAATTCAAATACATTTTCCCTTTAACATACTTGATGTTCCTTATGTGTCATTGTTGGGTAGAGCACCTTTGACTCCCGCAGAAAAGAAAGAGAAATCTATTTATTTTTTTATTTCCCACCATTGCAATACGTTTTATTTCATAATGTTTTGGCGAAAAGGTGATATTTTATCTGCAATCTGAAAACTGGTATAGATTTTTTTTTTCTGAAGCGTGTGGCACTTCATTAAATCATTCTTTGCTTTCAAAGTACACTGGAATGTCACAAAGAAAAGAGTAAAAGGGCCATGAAAGGATTCTTTTTTATTTCCCATGCAACAAATATGCAGTGAGTTACTGCATTTACACACGCTTTATACTTTATTATAAATACGTTGGTCACTTCTGACTGAAGTTCTGTCTCTTCTTTTTTTTTTTATTTATTTAGCTTGCTAGGTAGCCCAAAAGGCAACAAGGTCCCAGAAAGACCACCTTAGCTTCCAAAGGGTTGACTTTCTATAGGGAGAGTAGAATTTCTTGAATAATATGTTTCAATTTCGTGAAACCATCTACTATTACTGTTAATTATATATTTATTTATTCTCGATTTTCTCATATTTCTTCCCCCATTTGCTTATCCAGAGAGGGCACCACATTTCACGTGTTGGACATATCTTCACAAACCCCTTCACCGTGCCTAACGCACACAATGAAATGTCCTTGTAATCATGTAGTTCGTATTTTTAACGCTAGATGACACACCATGTTCGCAAATTTATTGCCCTCTATGGAGAATTCAGTGTACCACATTCTAATATTCTTCGTGCTACGTGAGTTCCAATGAAAAATTTTTGAAGACGAATTATATATTTTTTCGATTATTTAGGCATTATTTTCGTCAAAGACTGAATAAAAAATAGTATAATTTCTTGAGCGCAACTTAGAATTCGTGTATGGAAGCAAGAAATGCAAATTCCGTGAATTAAAAAGCACATTTTCATAACCATGTGATTTCTTGAGTGTTTAAAATCTTCACGAATTCTCGAGTCGCGAAATTCTAGTGTCCCTGTCTATCTGCTTACTTTCTATTAGGTACGGTGTATAACGGAGAGAAAAATTACTGAGAAACAGCATCTATCCATAACTACTTCTGCCTCTGTTCCTGGTTTGGAGAAGAATATTAATGTCTTAGTTATTTTTTTTAACGATCTATAGGTCTTGTTCTTGGAATATCTTCATTCGGGAAGGTGTCGGCCAAGGCCTAAGTTGAAGGCAGTATCCCGGCATTTGCCTGGTGTGACTGACGGTAACCCTGGAAAAAACTCAGTCTGGATGGTCGGCTGTTAGGATTGAACCCACGCCCTGCCAACTACCTAGCCACGGCCGCTCGGTGCTGAGAATATGTGTTTCCCTTTCTCCCACAAGGGAGAAATGGCGATAAATAGCTAAATCGGTCCTAAGTGATAGTTATTCTTGTGCTTAATTATAGCGTTACTAATAAGCTTATTAAGTACAAACAATAAACTGAAAATGTATCTTTAATAGTGTCCTAATTGACCATAAAGTGGTAGATGAGTGAAAATGCAGAAAATGGTTTTACTGAAAAGCTAAATTACAAACTATAGTTTAGCAACATTACAGTTCAACACATTATTTTAAAGAGTGTCCGTTTGTTTTTCGAATTGCCCCGTTTTAGAATCTTACAGGAATTTTCATTATGAAGCATTTTTTTTATTATTATTAGTTACTGCCTTATATCTGTAATTGATAAGGTGACACAACACCGATGAGACTTGAGCACAGCATCCAAACACACACGTTTCAGCCTTGCTCTGATAGTATCACACTGTAAAAAAATAAGAGATTTTGTGGACAAAAGTGCAACAAATCAGACAACTTTCTCCGTGGTACTGTTCGCTAACGTTACTGAAAGAAATAAGAAATTTTTCATAAATATAAAAAAATATATATTTAAAAAGTTAAAATATTAAAAATCTTCTAAAAATATTTACAGTATTACTCGACTATTATTCAGTATCACGTTAAAATTATTATTTACCCAATGTTTAAGACTAATAGGTTATCTCACACGTTACGTCATGTTATTGAAGTATTCAAGGATATTAGAATTAGATGATAGACCAAAATTAAAAAAAAAAAAAATCAATCCAAACGTCGTAAACGTCAGTCCTCTTATCTTGGTATGCTCAGCTGGAAGTTATGATAGTGGTAAACAGGGACGTACGCAGAGGGGGTCCTGACCCCCCCCCTCCTATTCAATTTTTTTTTTGTGAAATTAGTATCACTTTTAGCAAAATTATATGCACTTTACGTTAATTTCACACCCAGAAAGATCTCGGAGCCCTCCAAAACCACCTTCTGGTTACGCGTCTGGTGGTAAAGACTTAAAGTAAAAGTGATTTCCTAATCCCTGAATTTAAAATACTTCTTCGATTCTTGAAGTTGGAGACCTGTTCTATTTTTTCTTCCACTTCTGATGTTTTGTCCTAAATACCGAAGGTTTTAGTTTTCCTTAATTTATCTTTATTCCACTTTTTTTTTTTTTTTTTTACATCTTTCTCGGACTTGTTTTAACATTTTGTTAAGTTATGTGTTATTATCTGCAAGAAAAATCAAATCCTCTGCAAATCTTACCCATTTGGAGTCTCTTCCCGTCAATATAACTCGTCCTCTGTGTTTGAAGGATCTCTTTACAAATTAACAAATCACTAACATTTGACAGACAAGAACTATTGTTCGCCTTACCAGCATGGGCGGATTTAGAAGAGAGACCCTGAGGGGCAATTACTTTAAGGGTGGAAGCTATTCCGGGGGTTCCCATGGTATTTCTGAAATGACTGGGAGAGCAATGCCCCCCATGTCCCCCCTTAAATCCGCCTATGCTTACCAGACAATTCTTCCTGAAATAGTTCAACCCTCGTTTTATTATTTTTATTTATCACTGAAAGACCTATTCTACCTTTAAAAAATACTGAATCTGATATTAATTCCATTTACACAAAGACCATGCTTATCGTTAATGTGTTAAAACATAGTGTAGCCTGTGTAAATTTCGATCGAGAGGCTATTTCGATGTGGAAAGAAAACAGCTCAAGACCATGATGCTTTGCAAGATTTTCTCTCTCAATCTTCACTCTATCGACTGAGGTACTATTTGGAAAGAAATTTTACAAGCCATGATGGTACTGACCCTCTTCTGATTGATATAACCCGGTCTATCCTACACCTAATTTTAAAATTTTGTATCCATTTCTTCTAGTGTTCGATTTGCGCAATTTCCAGAGAGGAAAAAAAATTAACGAGACACGTAGAATACCGTATTCTAGGGTCGTCAATATCCTATGTAAAGGGGTATGTATTGATAAACAGAGCCAAGGAAGATTTTAGCAGAGGGGGAAACCCAACCATCCCCTCAACAAATCGAACACTGATTTCTTCCAACTGTTTCACATGTGAACATTTAAGACCTTTGTTCAAATTAAGGTTAGAAGTAAAACTATGTTCAAGGAATAATTTAGTAGTAGGAGCAAAGTAAAGCAGTTGGATTTGCCTGTGGGTAAGTGCATTATCGTTTCGAAAAAATATCATCCCCACGCAGCCTGTCGCAATTATGAATCTTATAAGACGTTGTCCAGATGCTCAAATCAAATGAAATTGAACAAAAAAAAACGAACTGAAAAATTAGATGGGGGAGTGGGAGGGAGAAAAAAAACATGTGTCGATTTGTGGTGGAATCCTCCGTCAACATTATACGATTGCATGTCATCTCTTGTTCGTGGGCAATGACTTGAGGCCTTCGTCAGTCAGCCAGACTATTTCATTTTATTTTATTTTTTTAAGAAGAAGGAGAGTTTTTGATGCTGTTTATATGCCCTGTGGTCAACACGCATGCACACTTCTCAAAACAGATTCTCGTGTCGAAACACGTTTTCCGAGTGTGAGCAAAAGTTACAGAAAAAGAAGAAAATCACGAAAAGAGTAAAAAAATATGTTTCAGATTATTTTTGCCAGCACGCGTACAATTCTTGAAGGGAATAGTGTTGCAAACAGAATTTTAAAAGAACCAAAATATTGATTGTCTTTATTGCTTTTTTATTCGGGGGTGGGGGCATAAGAATTTTTACAATGAAATCAGAAAACATGGAAGGCTGTACTTGTTAGTTGTATTGCGATTGGATTAAATTGGACAAAGAAAGACACAACTTAGACGTTTACCTAAATCTGATAACCCGATTCGTGATATTTGTCGCGGAAAACATATAAATGCTGTTAGATTTATTTTCATAAGACCCAGAAAATCGGTCTGCTTAACCGTTAAACTAAATAGCAGTAGAGAAATGAGAGGGAGTACAGGCCCGTAGCCAAGGGGAAGGGGGGGTTTAGAGACTCATCACCCTACCAATATTTTACATACACATGTAAAATGTATGTGTGAATATTGTTACAGTCTTAGCTTCCCTTCAAAATTGGCCCCACTCCCCCCTGTGTTTCGGCTGGCTAAGAGTTTAACAGGGTATATTGTTCCTTTTGAGGGGCTTCTTTGAACCTGTACAGGAATTTGATTCTTATGAACAAGACATTATGTTACGTTATTGTCCGCCTTTAACTTCTTTGCTTTAGCAATGAAATGATATCTTCCCTGCATTTATCTGATATAAACGAAAAACGAAAAGATGGTCCAAAAATTTGTTTCGAATCATGTACCTTCGACCCGATTACAAGACAAACAAACCACCTATCCAGTATCTTCTCAGGATTACATCAACACTTACGAGGATTTTTAAAACCGTGTTATAAAAGTGAAATAGAAAAGAATATGTACTCAGCCCATCTGGTCCAGCGGTTATGGTGAAAGATTTTGAGACAGAAATGAGGATACATGGAAGTTGGAGTCCCGCTGAAGGCAATATTGAATGAGATTTTTCATGATTTCCCTCAGCTTCACCAACCAAATGACACTATGATACTTACATACCATGGCCACTACATTCTTCTTCCCTAATCTCAGAAGAGGGATTAGCGAGGGGATCTCATCCTTCAAACTAGCGACGAACCTAGGCCTTAGTACCTATCATTATTTGCAGGACACTAACAGAAATTACGATTTATATTTTTAAAGGAAAATTGTACTATTATTTTTATTATTATTATCAACTTTTGGAGTAATGAGCTTAAATTCTTGCCTCATACATTCTTATCTTGCTCACAGTTCCGTAATAAACCGACAGAATTGTCTGATGGTGTTCTGTATAAAGTAAGGGTTTATTCGGAAGGGAAATTATAAATTAGTAAATAAACACATAAATATCAATAATTCTCTCAAGATTTTTCCACTTGTCAGAGTCCTCTAAGATCTTTACGAATACTGGCTAAGGTTCAGACGGACGAATTAACTCCCGCAGCAAAGGCGGAATTTCTTCGCCCAAGAAATGTTGTCTACTGAAACAATAAAAAATGTGGAAACGGACAGAAGCGGAGAAAATAACACAAATTGCAATTCTTCCTCTTCCATTTTCTGTTAGTAGAATATTTCTCATATGTTCTATTGCGGTTGGTAAGCTGGAGGAAAAGAAAACGTTGAGAAGACCGAGACGTCGTTGGGATGACAATATTAGAAGATCTTTGAGAGGTAAGATGAAAACTTGCTTGATGTCGTCCAGGATATCATCCAATGGCGAATGTTTCTTATTGAGACCATCAACTTACTTACATACTCTATGGCTTACGGAACTCGCAAGTTCATCGCCACAGTAACAAACGTTCTCCATAGAATTTCGTAAGCCATAGAGTTACTTAGAATGTTTCTCAGCCTAAAGAAATAGAATACTTGTGTTAAAATTGCATAACTTAAAGTTATCACGACGATTATTTACCCCTTCTGCGAGAGAAATTCGTTGTTAGGAACAATACAATCAAGTGGCGTCTGGCTGTTCAAAAATCGCGAATAAATTCTGTTCCGCTCTCGACTTTCAGGAACTTTGAAGCTAATTAGTATCGGGAATTCTAGAGACCTGGGGAAGCCTTGAAAGTCGGGAATTTCGGTGGAGTGGAGATGCCTGTGGATTTGGTTAACCCCAGACAGAGAAGTTTTGAGTATCATGAGCTCCCGAGACCTCGATTTTCGGGATCTTCCCCCTTCCTGTCTCGATCCAGTCCTGATAGAAAAAAAAAATCTTACCGCACATTCCTAGTACAATCCACGTTCTCTTCCTGTAGATACGCTCAAACGTGGAGGGAAAATGAGGACAATAGAGGAACAGGGGTGGGCGTCAGTGTGAAAATAAAAAAAAATGTTGCGGAATAACCAGCCTCCTCTGTTGGAGGAAAATCCACTGTATTTATAGCTTATGACTGTATGGACAGTATCCATCTTCTTTCTATTCATTTCCTGCCGTTAATAACTACATCTATAAGTATTAGAGTCTCAAACATACAATTGTTGTTTCAGCAATGTCTTAACCAGTTACGTTCTTTATAATTCTGCAATATAATTTCTCTAGTACTTCTGTACAATGGAATATTTTTACCAGTCTGCTTCCTCACGAATCCTCCCTCACGAGGGACATCCTCGTCTGGTTGAACATCTATTCTACTTTTTACTTTCCAATTCTTACGTTTTCCGTAATTTTATTTTCCAATTCTTATGTTTCCTGTAATTTTATTTTCTAATTCTTATGTTTCCTGTAATTTTATTTTCCAATTCTTGCGTTTTCTGTAATTTTATTTTATTCTAACTCCCATTCTGTAAATTTGCTTCGCATTTACTCTTATTTAATATTCTTCATGAGTTCCTCTCGAAGTCTATGCGTGTGTAGAGAACTAATATACAGTATATCATCCTAAATTTAGTGGATTATTATATCCAATAAGTTGTTCCTATTGAAGTTCTTCGGCAACATAATTAAAAATGAAAACGACAAGACTTTTTCCATTTTCTTGATTTTACAGCAGAGCGTTTCAAAAGCCCATAGTCAACATTACATATATCGATACACATCAAATAAAGATTTAGTTGTACTAAAATAGATCTTTAAATAACAAACAGATGGCACTCTCACCGTAATTAGGCTAAAAACGGACAAACTACGTTATTTTCCTGCGATCTTCAAATGAAAAACTGATAAAATTATCCTAGCAGAATGATCCCAGGAATTTATGTTGTAACCATATCCAAATGAGATAAGTTCTTGTAGAAAACTTATATTCACTAACACCTAGTAAAAGCTTTGATCTTCGAACCTACAAATTAAAGCTTTACATATATTTTACATACAATTACATTACGAACATAAATTGCTGCCGAATTTTTCGTTCTTGTTAGTGAAAATCGTAGAATTTCCTGAGATTTTTTTTTAAATCGTGAGTACAAGGTGAAATTTCGTGAGTGTAAGGGTTGATTTCTTGAGTAGCTAATATATATATTTAATTTTAAAACTTTAGTCATAAACCATGTGTGTTGCTAAATACCTACATAAAAGTGTATTTCTTTTGAAATAACTATCTGCTAATACTGTTAATTAAATATTTATTTCAAGTTTTTTTTTTTCACATTTATAAAAGGAAATATCAAAATGTTAATAAACCTACAATAAATAAAGAATTTTATTTCTAAATCGATCAGCACAATTGGCACATGACGAAAACAGCTTCAAAATTGTCGTGGTTACATTTGTTCGATTGTTCGTCAGAATACAGGAAAAATTTGTCTTTTTTAAAATTCTCTCACAGTCTGCATTTGAAAGTTTGCTTTGCTCTTTTCTATAGCAGATTTTTCGGTGGCGTAATATTTCACGTATACAACTAGTTTTCACAAAAGCCTTTCACCACGAATACCACCAAACGCACACAATGAATGGTCTAGTGATAATGTAGTTAGTATTTCTCCGCTAGATGGCAAACCATGTTTGCATGTTTCCTGTCATTAGTGGAGGATAAAGTGCACTATATTCTAACATTCTCTCTGCTACGTGAATCCGATGATAGGTTTTTGAAGAATAATTATTTTTTCCGATTGTTTAATCATTATTTTCGTGAATGGATGAATAAAAATTGTTTAATTTCTTGAGTAGTGCTCAGAATTCCTGGATGGAAGCAAAATGTCCAAATTTCGCGAGTATTTTGTGAGTTAGAGAGAATATTTTCACAAAATATTGACAGTCATCTATCTACTCCAAGCGACTTCTTAAGTGTTTAAAATTTTCACGAATTCGAGAGTCGCGAAATTGTACTGTCCCTAGTAATTAGTGTTTTACGTGAAACGAAGCCAGGCGAGAAATAGGTCGTCGCTCTCGCGAGCAATTCTAGTTGAAATTCTCGCGAGAGCCTTTCACTCTTATGTTTTCTTTGTGAACAACGTATTTCACAAAACCACTCAAGTTTTTATGCATGAATAACTTAATTTAAATGACAAGTGAGGCAGAGTTCAGTCCAAGGACTGTGCATATAAGCTACCGCCAGGCTTCAGCAGCGAGCATCCTATTTATATGATCAATGTTGTGTTGGAAAAATTGCAACGAGATATTTCCAACGACACCTTGACCATCTTCGTAGCCCAAGTAGTTCCAAAGTTGAAAATTTCTCCCCACGATTCTCGGTATCCGCTCCTGCTATCTGGATGAATGATACGAGTTTGAATCCTTCTTGCCGAGGCCTTTTGAACTACACCTCAATCACATTTCTAGTCCAAGTAGTTGTAAAGATACAAATTGTTCCCCTTATCTTTGGATCCGCTCCTGCTATATGGATAAACGATATAGGTTTGAAATCGTCTTACCCGGGAACTTCCCAACGGCAATTCAATCACCTTCCTAGCCCTAGTAGTTCCAATGTTGAAAATTTCTTCCCATCTCCCCCTTCCCCGAAACTCGTGATTCCTGCTATCTGGATGAATGATACGAGTTTGCCGGCATATTTTAATTGGCACCTTAACCATCTTCCTAGCCCTAGTAATTCCAAATATATGAATTACCCCTCGTATAACTGGCACCGGCCCTATCTCTGGTTCCTCTCCTACAATGTGTATCATATATACGGGTTTGAGCTAGTATCGCTGAGACCTTACCGAGGACATCTCAACCACCTTCCTAGTAGTTCCTGAGTTAAAGTTGTTACAGATGAACGGACAGACGGACGGAGCTGGTGCATACGGTTTCACAGTTTTGCTGCTGAAGCCTAAGAGGCCTATTGCAAGAAATGTTGAACAATAATAAAAAAAAGTGGATTAGCCCGTCAACGGGAAAAAGACGTTCTTTCCGATTGAAAGTGAATGGGAGAAATTAGAGCCATAGGTAGAACGGTGTTGGAAATGTTTTAGCGGCCATTTTGAATCCATAATGCCGACCTTTTCCAAATGTAATATTTTCCTAAACTACTCTTGATAATACATCTTTATGCCAAATTTCGTATCTCTAGCTCAAACGGTGTTGAAAATTATTTTTTGGGGTCTGCCATTTTTGATCCAAGATGGCGTCTTTGGAGACATTTTGTAATATTTTCGTAACCTACTAGTGATGGTGTAACGTCATACCAAATTTTGTTTTTCTATCACCAGCCGTTTAGGCTGTGTACTTTATATAACGATGGGTTTGGCGGTCATTTTGGATCCAAGGTGGCGACTTTTTCAAAATGCAATATTTTCTTAATCTACTCTTGATAGCACAACTTTATACCAAATTTCGGTTTTCTAGCTCAAACGGTGTTGAAAGTAAACTTTTAGGGTCCGCCATTTTGGATCTAAGATGGCGTCTTTGGAGACATTTTGTAATATTTTCTTAACCTATTGGTGATGTTCTACTGTCAAATTTGGTACTTGTAGCTTCAGCGATTTAGGCTGTGTATTCTATAAAATTTCCGTTTGGCGGCAATTTTGGATTCAAGATGGCGACGTTTTCAAAACTTTGAAAAATTTATTTAATCTACTAATGATGGTGTATCTTCATGCCAAATTTCGTTTTTCTAGCTCAAGCCGTTTAGGCTCTGTATTGCTTAATAAAAGCTTGCCAAAAGTTTCCGTGCTTACTACAAGGTAGTAATTCAGATTGAATTTTTTCAGTCTTAAGAACGACAAGACGGCGACTTTTGAAAATGTAACATTTTCCTAAACTACTCTTGATAATACACCTTTATGCCAAATTTCGTATCGCTAGCTCAAACGGTATTGAAAGTGAATTTTTGGGAACCGCCATTTTGCATTCAAGAATTTTCAATGAAAAATTAATTTTGGCGGCCATTTTGGATCCAAGGTGGAGAGTTTTACAAAATTTTGTAATATTTTTTTTTCTTAATCTACTAGTGATGATGTACCGTCATACAAAACTTCGTTTTTCTATCTCCAGCCGTTTATACTGTGTAACACTGGAAATGCATAATTGTATTACGTTGAATACTGCACGCTGTTAACACGCTGTTGAAGCTATAAATATCACTCAGAAATCCATGAGCAGTTACTGTCTTTGTGACCTAGTGTAGAGTGTGTCAGACCAGTGTTCGAATCCCTGCCACCTCAAGTTTATATTTATTTTAATTTTTAAGGAACATTACATTTCCTTCCTTTCGGTTTTCGGAAAATGCTTTGTTTCAATGAAATAGTAAGAAAAGTCAGGTTAGATTTTTTTTTTCTTTATACGTAGGCCTACTGGCAAATTGATTATACAATTCACAGATGTAGGTTAGACAATCAGGTAAGTTTTATTTTTATCATACGCGATGTAAACATCAAACATGACGTCACTATATACTCATTTGTTTACAGTTGTGTATTTTCGAGCGTGCAAAAAAATATTTGCACGACACATATCAATGATTGGACGAACGCTAGCATTATAACTGAGTTGCCAACCATTATTTACTGTTGGGCCATTAATTGATATTCTGTTGTGAATTAGAACTGCCTTACCAACTAATATCTGCAGTTGGTACAAAGTTGACTCAGTTTTGGCGGGACAACTAACAATTATCCAACCGTTCCCACCATAAGATGCAGTTGGGCCAACCGTTTGTGCTGATAGGATGTGGAACTTAAGGTTAGTAGCATAACATACTCATAGTGTATAGGACATTTGGAGTCAGTTCTTCCCACAAAGAAATAGTAAAGGCTAAGCTATTAATCGGGTGGCTGTTTAATATAAAAACGTAATTTCTTGAAAGTTGAAACAAGGGGAGAGACGCGAGAGTACGAGAGACTCCCACTCTCGCATAAATCACTCTAGCTTCTCACATTATTCACTCTCGCTTCGCCTCGCAGTTAGTCAGTTACATACCACCCTCTCGCCTCGCAGTGAAACACTAGTTGTAATATCTTATTTCTCACTATATTTAACGACTGTAGGCTTCATCAGCAAGCGCTGTGAAATCTTATACGTACAACCGCTCTGCCCGTCAGTCGGCAACTTTCAACACAGGAACTACGGTTAGAAAGGTGATTGAGGTGCCGTTAGAAAGGTCTCGGCGATACGGGTTCAAACTCGTATCCAGATCACAGAAGCGGCTCCCGAAATACGGGGACACAATTTTCAGCTCAGGAATTACTAGGGTTGGATAATGGTTGAGGTGTCGATAGGAAATGTATAGCCGTAATTTTTTCAATGAAACATTGGCCATTCAAATAAGATGACTATTGCTACAGTCTGGCGGTACTATATATGCACAGTCCCCCGACTGTGCTGCTCTTCACTTGTTTTATTATTAAACAAGAAAATTGATTTAGTAGTTTTTTTAATTTAGTGAGATGGTAACACTAAAACGAATTATTTTTTACAGAATTAAACTCATTTCATTAGTCTCAACACCTGGCAACCCGCAACACGAGCCATAGCTTTACTTTCTTTGCACGAAAGAACTATTTTCTCTCTCTTCCTCTCTCTCTTTTGACGTTTGTGTTGTTGTTTTTTCTTCTCTATTTTCAACCTTTTTTTTTTCGGGGTACAATTTACCGTATGCGGTCTAGTTGTATGTATCTCCGTAACGAATTTTTAATCCGAAAATTATTTGTGTTTTGAGATAACTTGAGGCATTACCAATAAAGGGAAAAGCGTTATAATTTTTACCTGTCATTATCTACGATACCTCCTCCCCGTCCACGCAAACACACTCCCACTGACTTCTAGTTTAATGTGGATTGATATTCTGGCTGGAGAATAGATTCATAGCCCGAAGTTCACTGAACAAGGTGAACTGCGGCTGATTTACAATTGCCTTCCATAGGATGACTTAAAGACAGAATATACAGTTTGAAGGATATTTCGAACTATTACCTTCATTGTATTTCCAACGGGAAATCAAACCAGATAGCCCCATGATTATAAGAGGACTAGCAGGAACCATTATCCACAGGGAACGCATTTTCTACTTAGAGAACCTTGTAATCTTTCTCTATTAGGAAAGGTTTCCATGTTTGTAAAGGTCAGGTGAAGAATCCTACAAGGAAATACTGAATAAAGATTAGGAGCCTTTGTGATGTTTAACTGACACTAACTCGATAGCTTACAAAAGTCGCAAGTTCATCACCGCAGTAACAAAATTTCGTCATTGGGTTCTGCCCTGGGCAAGATCAAACCAGCTTTCATGACGAACATCTTCTAGATCCTTTTTAATATTGTCCTACTAACGATGTTTTGGTCCTCCCAACGGTCTTTTTCCCACTGGCTTACCAATTGCAATGGAATATATTATTCGAAGGCAATTCATAAATATTTAAAAAAAAACGACATCATAAGCAAGCAATGGAAAAAGTATTTGAGAACGTGTGGTATTCCAAATTTAAACATTTGACTTCCAACGACTCTATTACGCACCCAGTTACGTAACTGTAACAGTATCAGTACAGCATGGGAAGAAATATGTATCCACCTTTTTGAGTCACCTGTTGGCATGTGGCAGCCCTAGTTCAAATGAAAAGTTCAAACCAAAGATTTGTACATGAAGAATAAAGAATTTGTTGCATAACATATCATAAAATATATGGTTGTGAGAGTTTAAATTCAACACGAAAATATATCACTTTTCAAAATGCATGTCAATAAAGAAATTTGGATTTAAAAAAAGTTGAAAATACACTTCGAAACCATGCATAAGGAACGTTATAAGATGGCACCCGATAAATAGAAACGATTTTGTGCAAGTTGTCACATGAAGATGGCTGTTAAAGTACGAAATATCGTTAATGTTTATTTTATAAATAATCGAATTTCTCTATTCTCTCTCTCTCTCTAGAACAGTAGCGATTCGTGGTATTTATAAAGTGTAGGATCTGTAAGTCTTTCAAATCTACTATGTCCTAATCTCTTCCCGCTAGATGGTAGTACTCGATTCAATATTGCCATCCCACATTTATATTAATTCTCCACATGCATTTTTTCCCTACTTTTACTTCCTTTTTGATGAGAAAAAACATTATTTAAAAAATAATATATATTACTTTTGACTGTAGGAGATTCCTTGACTCCTACATAGAAGAATCGCCACTTCTCTAGAATTAGATTCAGAACAAACAAATGATGTGATGATGCTTGTTGTTTACCACGTGCAATTTGATATGTTTCTTGTGTAAATTGTTTGATTTGTAATTTCTCAGTAG
>JAGDQP010047866.1:715-14903 GCA_022664845.1 Lepisma saccharinum
CACTAGGGATATTAAAGGTATATAGTATATGGATGATGCAGAGGATAGATGGCTATGACGTCATTCAGTACGCTATGACGCAATTGAGTAGGCGCATATATGCAAGCAATACAGATACTGACATGGGAGTTGGTGGAATCTAATGTATACACTCGAAAACAAAAGTTGTGACACATTGTTTATCCTAGCAACCACCCTAGCAACGGCCAAACTATACATCGTAGAGACATGGGACTTGGTGCAATCGAATGTACACTCGAAGACAAAACGTTTGACACATTGTTTACCCTAGCAACGGCCAAACTATACATCGTAGAGACATGGGACTTGGTGAATCGATTGTACACTCGAAAACAAATGTGACACTTTGTTGACCCTAGCAACGGCTAAATTATACATTCTAGAGACATGGGACTTGGTGCCATTGATTGTACACTCGAAAACAAATATTGTGACACTTTGTTTACCCTAGCAACGGCTAAACTTTACATCCTAGAGACATGGGACTTCCGGCAATCGACTCTGAAGTATGTTAGACAACTTGTGACGCTTTGTTCACCCTAGCAACGGCCAAACTATACATCGTAGAGACATGGGACTTAGTGCAATCGAATGTGCACTCGAAGACAAAACGTTTGACACAATGTTTACCCTAACAACGGCCAAACTATACATCGTAGAGGCATGGGAGTTGCGGCAATCAAATCTTGAGTATGTTACACAACATTTGACAGTTTGTTTACCCTAGTAACCACCCTAACAACGGGTAAACTACGTATTGTAGAAATATGGGGTTTGCGGCAATCGACTCTTGAGTATATTAGAAACTTGTACATGCAAAAGGGGAGGTTTGGGGGGCTTGCCTCCCCCCGAGATTATCAATATATGATCAATATCAGTACAATACGCATATTCGAAAGTGCTCGAGTTGCGAAGCCCGCAGGGCTGAGAATTTTCGAGCGTATCCACGAGCAAAGCTCCGTAGGCTCTGGTGGAATCCTATGCGTGAGTTAAGGCCCGAAGGCGCAGGGGGGTCGAAGCCCGCAGTGCTGACAGATTTGTGCATGTTGCAGTAGATGTAGCAGTAGGTATAGGAGTAGAAGTAGGAGTAGATGTAGTAGTAGATTTAGTAGTAGCTGTAGGAGTAGGTGGAAGTACTTGTAGATGTAGGAGTAGGTGTAGAAATAGATGTAGGAGTAGGTGTAGTAGTAGAAGTAGAACTAGAGGGAGGAGTAGGTGTAGGAGTAGATGTAGTATTATCATTTATTTATGGATTCGTTGGAACACGATTTTTATCAAATGCCTTGAAGTTAGACATGGCAAATGACACATCGGCATGCTTACATAATAATACTTCGGAATTCTGCCTTCCAAGGCAGATTTATTACTGCTAGTATATATTAAGAGAAGAGAGCCAACCGGAATTTCCCGGTAACATTAATAGAAAATAAATATTACGGGACGATGGCCATAGTATTGTATGTATAACGCAGTTTGAAGACTCTGGACCTATTTAGATTTAGAGGTCCTGTTATGAACTTATTTTATTAAATACTTATGGGGCTATTCCGTTATAATCATTGCAAGACCCTTGGACTTTTAACGTTTCTTAATTGATATAATGTAACTTAATCGCAGCGCACCTAACGTAACTACCGTAATTTGAAGAAAAAAATAAAAATAAACACTATAAAAAAATATGAATGTTTTATTTTCAGTCTTTAGAGCTGTATTATCACGACTACCGCACGACTACCAGTCGGCGAAATTACCCTAAGGTAACAAGTTCGTACTTTGTTACGGAAGAGTAAAATAAGCCGTTATCTTGGAATTTTCATTTTTTCTTCAAAGTTGTCAGAATTTCTAAACGCCCTACATAAACGGCATGTGAGTAATCTTTAAACGTCACAAACTACTCCTAAATATCTATCATGAAAAGGTAATGACTTGTTTGCTAATTAGTTGCTAAGATTCTGATGTGCCTAAAGTGGTAGAGTATACCACCGTTTGAGCTTGCTGACCTGGTAGACGCGTAGGCTAGTGCGCTAACCCAGCGACTCGCCCGGGTTCGAATCCCGACTGGGGCATTGTGATTGTGGATTTTAACTAGAACGTGACGAATAATCTAGACGGACCAGAGTCAAAATTACTAGAATGGCCCATATAAAATAAAGTTTACTACCACTGAACTACGGTGGCTCGGTGAATTCTCAATCAATATTGGGTTAGTAGTACGTTTGTTTTTGGTAAGAGTAATTCAAGGTAATGCTGAGTAACAAAGGTGTCTCGTGATCTTAAACCTTAAGATAGGCCCTGGCCGACACCTTCCCCAATCCTTTCGCCTCCCCTATCCCGGCTTGAGCCTTAGATGTCTAAAGGTCATAAATAAAATTCAATCAAATCAACAAAGACCATTAGCTTTTATTATTACGTACTTACAGGTGTTTAGCTATGTGATTATTATTATTTAAAAAAAACAAGAGGAACACAAAGGAAGGGAAGAATTTTCAAGTCAGTTATAGACAACGTTTTATTTTTCGGAGGAACGAGAAGATTATGTATCCGATTTTTTCAGATGGTTTGGCTACAAGAAAATTGATTAAATATGGGGCTTGTTGTCTGTCATTAACTTGTTTGCTAATTAGTTGCTAAGATATGATGTGTCTAAATTGGTACAGTATTGAGCTTTTTGAGCTTCAACAAAGCATTTTAGGAAGTAATTTCTCTTCAGATTCTAGTCTACATTTCCTACGCACCATTGTATTGCCACCGGTCTACCCCAATTTTATTCGACAAAGTTATATGTTTGTTTATTTTGACAAATTTTAAAACACATGTTGAGATTCGTATAAGATTTATATATAATAAATCACAGCCATATTCAATCCACTAGTGAATGAAGCATCTCCCGAAGGGAGAAGTTGGTCTACTGCTCCCACGCTGACCAGACGGGTTGGGAGAGGATATATATATAATTTATCAATAATGACAATTACCATTTTCCAAGATGAAATATAGTATGCGTTCTCTTTTGGCACGAAAAATCTGGCCAATCTATATCCCCGTCGAAAGTTTAGGTTTAGACAATTTTTCAAAACTTCTCGCTGGAAAGGATTGTTAAATTCATAAAACTTTAAAATTATTATTTTTTAAAATTTAAAATTATTATTTGATTTTTAAACTTATTTTGATAGAATTGAATTTTATTTATGGCCTTTAGGTACCTAAGACTCAAGCCGTGATAGCGGAGAGGCAAGGATGTTGAAAGGTGACATCCCAGCATTTACCTGGTACCTGGTATAACAATGAAAATCTAGGAAAAACTTCAGTCAGGATGTTCCGGAGCTGGGGTCGAACCCACGACTTCGCGAATGCTATACCAACGTTCTACCACTGAGCTACGGCGGCTCGGTTAAAAAGAAATAACTATACCGTTCGAACAGATGACAGGCTAACACATATAATTGGAACAAACAATGGTTCCCCTTCGCTATATTTTCTCATTCGTATTTCACATGTAGAAATAATTTAAATCATTTTCTAACAAACACTTTGTTTATATGATTGAATATACTGTATATTTGATTGCTAATTTTGCTTTCTTTTGTTACTTCTAGGCAACAGAAGAACATGCTAAGCACATCATATAATGGCGACGTCGCTACCAGAGATGAGGATAATGCTAGCCGGTAGATGATGGCGACGTTTCTGCCAGAGATGCTAGGCAGATGATCTTTAAATAATATGTATTTGTGGATATATTTTATTATTAAACTCAATTAATTAAGCTATTGTGTATTAATTTTCAATTCTTCCAGCAGTATGTGTTCATCTCATGCATGAAGTAGCTGTGTATCTTAGAGTATTATTTCTATTTAGAAACATCTAGTACGTATTCCTCTCTATATGTTTATACGTACTGTAAGATTAATAGCTTTTGCTCCATGCTTGGACCAAATCAACTTCGATTCAAGCCCGTGTTTTCTAGTGCAAGGCAGGGGTGTAGTAGTGCTTCATTTACAGTGCTTACACCGCCCCAATACTATACAGGAAAGTATTTTTAGCAAGTTAATACCAGTTGCAAAAGTTGCAGTTTCCTGTTTTGCACGATGTGGCAGTTCAGTGAAACGTTAAATTGTTTTACTCCGCTCCGAAACTAAATGCAATCTTCGTGTGACTGATTTATTTATTTATATACATTCTCAGAGTCTTAAATTATTTGTTTCCCCCAATCAACTGACTTTTCTCCATTCAGTTTACTTGTAATTATTATTTATAATGTGTTATTTTGATTTCAATATGTTTCAATTTGAACTTATGCATTGAACGAGTATGAATTGTAAATGTTTAACAATTCATATTTATAATGTGTGATATGAAGTGGTAAGTTAGGGCATTCGTGAGGCATTGAATCGAGGTTTATTTGCATATTTTTTTTAGAGCTTACCATTAATTTATTTTTAATGGCTCTTATGAAGTGATACGGTTCTTTTGGGCTCGAATCGAATTCAGAGTCCCAGTTAAGTAGAAGTTATTCCCCGACATTGTGAGATATGTTTTTTCCCTTCCAGAGAATCGTGTGTTAGTACGCCCATTTAACGTTATTAATTGCATACTGTTAATGCTGATGAACTTATGTAGGCGGAATGGTAGAGAGTGGTCTTAGGTGCTATTTCGGCAGTTCCTGTCAGATGATGAGCGACTGGTTCCCGTGGGCAAGCAGGGCTTGGTGACTTCTGTAGTTTCGTAATAGTGATTTTATACTTTATAGTATAGAGAGTATAGTACATTGGTTCATCTTTTTCTGTTCTCAAGCAGTTTTTCTGATAGCGCTTTTCTCTACTGACGTATTATTATTTATTGCTTGTAAAATATTTTTGCACGTTTGTTACAGCATAACTTAAGCACAGGGACACGTTGGTGTCCTTCGGTCCACTCGCACATACAGACAACCGGACACAGCGAAGTTTAAATAATATAAAATAAATTAAAACTTAGCTCAGTCACTGCAGGACAGCACACTGAGGCATGCAATGAAAGGAAGGAAGACACGTGAAATCTGGTGTTTCACACTTCATGATCCCAAGAAGGGGAATGAGATGGATGTTGCAAACACAAAAATGACGTGCAGAGGGTAAGGACAAAACTGTATAACTCCAAATGGATTATGAAACTAGCAACGTTGTACTTAAGTTATGCCATAACAAACGTGCACAAACATTTAACAAGCAAGGAATAATAAATAATACGTCAGTAAAGAAAAGCGCTATCAGAGCAACACTCACGTTACTAGAAAAACTGCTTGTGAATAGAAAAAGTTGAACCAGTGTACTCTCCCGAAAGTATAGAATCACCCTGTTACGCAACTATGAGAAGTAAGCTTAAATCAAGTTTGATGCAAGCTTGCTTCTTATAGTGCAAGGTTAATTCAACCTTGATTTATACTTGATGATAACAAGGATACTAACACATGCTTGAATCAAGCTTGACTCAACCTTGTTTTATTCAACATTGTCCCAAGCTGTTTAATACATGCTTGAATCAAGCTTGATATAAGCTTGCTCTTCATAGTGCCCGGTTGATCCAACCTTGATTTCTACTTGCTGATAACAAGGTTACTAATAAATGCTTGAATCAAGCTTGATCCAACCTTCTTTCAGTCACCATCGTCTCAAGCTGTTTCATACATGCTTGATTCAAGCTTGATGTACGCTTGCTGTTCATAGTTCAAGGTTGATTCAACCTTGATTTATACTTGCTCATAACAAGGTTACTAATACATGCTTGACTCAAGCTTGATTCACCCTTGTTTCAGTCAACGTTTTCCCAAGCTGTTTAATACATGCTTGATTTAAGCTTGATGTACGCTTGCTGCTCATAGTGCCAGGTTGATTCAACCTTGATTTATACTTGCTGATAACAAGGTTGCTAACACATGCGCGCATCAAGATTGACTCAACCTTGTTTTATTCAGCATTGTCCAAAGCTGTTTAATACATGCTTGATTCAAGCTTGATCTAAGCTTGCTGTTCATAGTGCAAGGTTGATCCAACCTTGATTTATACTTGCTGATAACAAGGTTACTAATACATGCTTGACTCAAGCTTGATTCACCCTTGTTTCAGTCAACGTTGTCCCAAGTTGTTTAATACATGCTTGATTCAAGCTTGATGTACGCTTGCTGCTTATAGTGCCAGGTTGATTCAACCTTGATTTATACTTGCTAATAACAAGGTTACTAACACATACGTTCATCAAGCTTGGCTCAACTTTGTTTTATTCAGCATTGTCCCAAGCTGTTTAATACATGCTTGATTCAAGCTTGATCTAAGCTTGCTCTTCATAGTTCAAGGTTGATACAACCTTGATTTATACTTGCTGATAACAAGGTTACTAATACATGCTTGAATCAAGCTTGCAACTTAAGAATCACGGTTGATTCAAGCTTGAAGAATCTAGCATAATGAGACTCACCCTTGATTAATGCTTGAATTTTTCTTGCATTACCCTCGACCTTTCAATCTTACATCAACCTTATTTCCAGTAAACTAGAATGCTTGAATCAGGGGCTTGAATCAAAGTTACAGCCTTGCAATTTTAAGCTTGATTCAAGCATGCATCCTTGCAGTTTCAAGCTTGATTCAAACATGCTTTGCCATCTGGGTACAATTTTTCGGATTTGTATCAAACTCAGATTACTATTGATAACTGTACTTTTAATGTGGAGAGACAGCACACAAACTCTCAGATGTAGTTATGTTGTTATTTTCTTTCCATTTAATTACCTTAAGGCTTTACTTTAAGATTTCTTTTAACGTTACGTAATTTACATATAGGTCTATATGTATAAAACATAGTTAAGTATAATATCACCATAATGTTACATTTATTTTGTACCTTCTTACTATGAATAATACACTTGCAAGAAGCGTTTAAACTCTCATTCTCTGTCTTACACGACTTAACTGCAAAACAGCAGGTATCTTTCATGAATCACATAAAAGAAAATTTGTATGAATTCTAACTTGAAGTGTCCCTCGAGTTTCTAGAAAACTATAGTTTAGTTGTACAAGACAAAACTAGGCTCACAACACTAAAATACGTTTAATATATTTCAAGTAGAGATCAAAAGACGAAAAAAAATTACCAAAATAGATAGAAGTGACCATAATAAGCTGTTTTTTTCTTCAAAGGTCGATCACAGTCGTGCGAAAACACAAGTTTTTTTAAAAAATCCAACTTCAGATCAATATTCAGAATGAAGAGGATACGCGTGCAATTGCAATATCTACACGATGAGGAAAATGGAAAAACTGAAAGAGGGGTATCCTATAGTTCACGCCCATAATAAAAACGACCAGAATTATACTAATTTGGAAAATAAATTCAAGTTCCGATCTTGTACTTACAAGCCACCGTTGCTTTCTCTTTGGCATTTAGGTTGAGTCAACAATTTTAAGTTAAAAATATATTTTAAAAACAGTTTGCTAAATACTAGATTCTTTTCTTTCCCCACGTAGATCTGTAGAGAGCATTGGATTAGGTTGCTTAATTTTCAGTATCATAGTATGAAATCTGAGCTCAGTTTATTAGTAAATGTTATGTACAATCGTGATAATTCACACTGTAAATTATTAAAAAATAAATGCAAATTTCGAAAATTTAATAACACTTATGAACTACTTAAAAGAAATGTATCCTGAAATAAAGGGTTTCTGTCCTTAGAATAGTTGGTAACTCAACACTACTCAATATGTGCACCTTTAGAACATTAACCAATCCTTTGTGGGCCTAATCAAATAAAGGAATACATACTAAACAGAAATCAGAATTCCAATACTTTCCCTTTTCCGTAAATAAAATGTTCTCATGAGAGTCATTCACAGTTTTTGAAATTTAAGACATTTCTCCAATCCTTTCTTACAACAGTTACAAAGGAGCGTGTTTGCAGAAGCGCCACGCAGGACTTTTTGCTCCTCATTTTATTAATGTTTCCTGGCCATTGAAATTCCGGAGGAAAGTATAGCACCTACCTTTATTTCAAGGCAGAGCAGGCAATAGCCACATTCTAAATGAATATCTGATTACTAAACAGAGTTTGAGTACACGCAAGAAAGGTTTACAAATCTTTGTATATTACAATGTGGAAAATAACGCACTATAATAACATTTTTTTTACAAATTGCAATTAATATAATGGGAACATTGAATTTCAACAGTTTTATGGGTAAATGTGTTGTTTTTCCTCATGTAACATTTAGAAAGGATACTAATTTAGCTAGCAGTATAATCATGAAGATAAATAACCAGTTTTGGGTCGGGAAAATAATAAAAAAAATGAGTAAATTACCGTTTCTATTTTCCCTCCTACTGGGAATTTTATGGCGTGACTAAGGTTTTCCAGAGTTTACCCCAGTCACAACAGGCAAATGCAGGGATGATACCTTCGGCTTAGACCCTGTCCGACATATTTCTTCATCCTTTCCATTCCCCTACCTCGGCCTGAACCTTATAAGGTTTCTAGAAGCCAAAAGGTCATAAATAAAATTTAAAAAAATTAACTTCGCTCCAAAAAACAAAGAACTTCAGAATACAAAATCTCTAGTAATGGGCAAAAGCAATACTGCAAACTCATTCGCTACATTGAATACGTAGACAGCTCTATCTTTGCATATTTATCTCTTGAAGATATCAGGTGAATGTAAACAATTAAATTAGGTTTGTTTCTATTGTTATGAAAACAGGTTCGGATATATATTTTTTTTAATTTTTAGTCTTCAACCATATGCCTAACGCAATAGAACATTCAGGATTTAGGATTAATTTCTGAAACAAGCAGGAACAGGCAACTTCACCTCGTTATTTAAAGAGAAAGATTTTGGCACTACAGCTATAATGAATATTTATTAAAAAAAAAAAAAAACACACAAACAGTAAAAACAAATGAATTTTACCTGTGTACTAGATAGGAACATACCAATTAACACGAAACTCGAGGACATAAATTTTCGTTCAGAAAATTGACCCCCGGGGGTGGGGTCATTTCAGAGAACCGGAAGGGCGTTACTTGTACAATTAGCATTACAATAGTAGGGTAAATAATAAACTACAATTTTGGCCGTGGGCGGTACATTCCCTCCGGGGGTGCGGACCTGAAAGAAACACGCCTTATTTATTATATTCCAATCTCAAATGCAATTCGAATCAGAAATGAGAAATACATTATAATTCACATCTGATCCTATTCTCGTAATTCATTTAATAACAAATGGTATTACTATTAGCTACTTCCGTTACACAGTAGAAAAATCTTGAATTCCCCAAGGACGAATGAACTGAAATTCCGTGAGATTTCCAGGTTTTCCATGATTTTTTCTAATTACTGGAGTTCTGATTATAGTGGAAAATGTAAATAATACAGGGAGAAAAAAAAGTCGCTGAACGTTCAGTTGTAGGCAGTCAAATGTTCAGTTCGAGACGAGCCTGCCGAACGTACGGTTATAGCAACTAAACATATTTGGTTAAAGGTATTTAGTGAACGGAAACAGTATGTTTGGTAAGCCGTGTACCAGACATTATAGTGTCTGTTACTGGACGCATATAGTAAAAGAGCATGCTGGGAAGGTGCTTACCAAACAATCTGGTTGCAGGTAGTGGATAAGTTTAGTTGTGACATCTAAATGTTTAGTTTTTAAGGAGACAAAGAAAGCAAAAAAAGCAAAGCTTATTTAGAATGTAGAAATGAAGATAAAAGGTCATTTCTTACTTTAAAAAAATACTGGCCTGACGTGGGATCGAACCCGATACCCTTAGAATAGATTTTCAGTGCTTTATCCACTAGACTATACAGCCCGATACTCGAGGACGGCTTCCGAGCGGAATGTTGCTGTGAGCATCAGCAAGTAATAATAATTTAGTAAAGTATAAGTTTGTGATCCCACATACACACCGACCTTTGTTTTTAACAAATGTAAAGCACGTTTCTTCATTTCATGCTTTACTAAAAATCACAATACATTTTTATAGTCATCATCTAAGACGTTGGAAGACGTTGTACGCAGTTGTGACTTTTGCGTATGGCTTCTAAACAGTATTAGCAAAACTATCCGTTAACTGTTACTAGTTCGCGTTCAGTGCCAATCAACATTTTACTGAAGTAACAGCAATCAATACATCCAGTGAATATACTTTCCATTGGATGTTTAACTGCAGCAGCTATAACCATCCAGTTACGTTCTCCTCATTACGCATTTGGTGCCTGTTACTGTTAATGTTTAGTAACAGTTTGTATAATACAATGGAAACTGGCATCAGAAATATTTTGTTGGAGCTCAATCAAACATCGTTCAGTTCTGGGTACTATATTGTTCAGTATCTGTTGCTCAAGGTGTAGGTGCGTCAAGTTGAACCCTTGTTACCATTTGTGTTTCGCTGCATGTAGGCCTACCATACAAGTTGGCTCTTATACAGTTCGTAATATCAGATGTTTTGTTGACGGTAGCAGAAAACCCTTAACTGGACCTGTTTGGCTAACATTTATGGATCTACTTTTCTCCGTGTACCTAATGACATTTTAATTCTTGTCATAATTGATTTTACTACAAGGAAAGAAGATGATGAAATTCCACATATACTGTAAATATCGATGAAATGAGGATAGAAACTTATTTAATGATTATATTTTCCACTCATTGCACATACGGCACTTTCCCTGCCTACCCATGACTTTTCACCTACAGCTTTTAATTAACATACTCAGTGATTCCGCTCCTCTCGTCCCGCCCCGCCCCAGAACTTTAACATTTTGCCCTGAAAATAGATAGAAACCGTGCAAAACTCCACTTACACTCTCTCAATTTTGATTTTACACCATCCATCCAGAAAACCCTGGCGGAAACCCGGCTCATCCTCTTTCCAGACTTCCCTGGTTTTGAAGTTTCTAATCCGCTGTAAAGAGATATGAACGATACGTAAAACTTTGAGTGCGAACTTATCACGTCTAAGAATTGCTGGTCGTCTTTCAGGAACTCCTTGTGTTTTCAGGAGAAAATCCACAGGAATGTTGCAGACTGACCTCTGAGAAAAGTTTTCTGTCAACTTCCTACAGTAAGTTGAAAATATGAACGTTCTGCTGTCCCCTCTGCTCTTTCAACTCTCAGCTACGACAAAAGCTTCTTCGGTAGATCTGAAATGGAGTTTGGAAGAATACACTTCAGTATCTGATAAGAAAGAAACAACGACTCTGTGATACAAATTAAAAATTAATTTCGAGTCTTGCTTATGCCTACTTTTGAAATAAAAAAGAAAACAATAATAAAAAAACTCTTCGAAACATATATATATATATATATATCACAGCTGGAAATCAAATAAGACTAAAATACATGTGGAACATTAGTTTCTAAAAGTTTCAGCACACAGAAAGGGATCAAACATGTGGTGATGGAAAAGTAATTTAACACTAGTAAAGTAGCATGGGGTAATTCGTAGTTCAAATTTCATTTGGTTTTTCTAATTTTATTTATGGCCTTTAGGCATCTAAGACTGAGGCCGGAATAGTGGAGGGAAAAGGATTCGGGAAGGTGTCGGCCAGGGCTTATGTTCCATCCCGGCATTTACCTGGTGTGAACAAGGAAAAACGTCAGTCAGGATGTTCGGCCACTTTGATCGAACCCACGACCTCCCAAATCCTATGTCAACGCTCTACCACTGAGCTACGGCGGCCCGGTTTCAAATTTTATATTCAAATATAAAGTTCTCAAAGTCCATAACAGTTACATTTCTTTAAATCATAGAAAACGTGGTATTTTGTTTGCTAGGACAATTACAGGATTCAACATAAAACATTTCTCAAAGCCTTTAAAATAACACCAGATGTCTAAATTGTCCCACACTCAGGGTAATTTGGATATTACTTTGACAATGAGTTTTTAAAACTGGAACCCGGTAAAATTTGTTCGAAGTGAAGAAAAGTTACCATCATATATTCCGGAAAATGTTAAAAGAAGGAAAAAAATGACATGAAGGTAATGGTATTGGTGTGGTACAATAAATGAACTCTATTTGGGTTTAAGTTGCACGTTAAATGCAAGTGATAATTGCTTTTTTTCATAGTAGGCCTTAGGTGCACCTTACATAAGATGTTTAGTATAGAATAGAATACCGATACATTTCGGCCAAAATTTTAAAATTTGGGAATATTTTCCCTCATGAAAATATTTTTAGAATTGACCACTGTTTTTTTTTAAACTTCAATTGCATTCAATGTATTTTTTGGATGGGCAGGGTAAAGATACCGGTCAGGGCCATACTTGAAATACTATCCCGGCATTGTTGACTGAACTTTATAAGGTCTGTTCGCTCTGTGTTAACATGCAAACAAATAATAATAATGATCAATCGGGAGCTGGTTTCGTAATTAGGGAGGGGGAAGTCTTGGATCGAACTCTGCGGCTATTCTGAAACGATTAGTTAGGCTTTTCTTTCTCAGAGGGTCATGTTACGATGGTGTCTTAAATAGGGTATTAGAGCTTACCTTATTCCTTTCCGTGGACCAGTGAAAATTTAGATTGATGACGGGCATACATCCTAAAATGCCAGAAAGCACTGAAAATGAATCTAAAGCTTACATTACTTTTAAATATACAGTGGCACGGAATCTATTTTGAAAATATAAAGAAAACCCACACAATATGGTTATCAGCAAACAATTTTTGCCTCATTTGCATTACTGGCCTTTTATTACACCTAATGCATTGTAATATATTTAATATTCATACAGTAATCACTCTTCAAATTATAAGTCAAATAAGGTGCTTAATACCCAAAATATACTGGTGCCAAATAAATATGCGATCTTTATAATCCTCCCTCGCCGTTGTTACCAAAGTTTAGGTATTGTCCAGGCCCTGAAATTCAAAGTAGGCTTTGTAGTTCACATGAATAAAAATTGTTCTTATATCCTTTTAATATTAACATTGTCAGCTTACTTCAATTTTTAAAAAGTTGTAGTTTAGCGGAAGAATTTTGATGTGCCTAGTTTTTGTGGGAACCCACAAACCAAACGCTTTCTCTCTCCAAATAGGCAATAGTTTTCTTCTACTTTTCATACTTTACTGAAACACCTATGAATTTCGACATGCACCTTCAATTTGGGTTAAGTTCGGTAATGGGCATCCAGCTACGGAAGGTCTGTGCTATCCGAACCTAACCTAATCTAACTTAACCTAACCTATTCTAATCTAAGTTAACCTACCCTAGCAGGAAAATTGAAGTAACTTGAATCTGGAGAACCTTAAAGAAAGTGGATGCCCTATACCGATAGGCCCTATGTATAAACTACCCTAACCTACCATAGCTTTACTTAAGCAGTAAAGAAGGCAAAAGGTAAAAAATGCAATAAGAGACGCAAATGTGTGCCCATGGTACGGGGTAGTAATCCACCCAACGATAATTTAGGGTTAACTATAGTAGTGACGAGCCAATTTTTAGAAATTCACAGGATGAATTGAGATAATTGTGTGATGTTTGTGAGTAATAGGGAAGAAAATAGTAATGTGGGTAACATTATAAGTGAATAATTATATTATTGTAGTGTGTTTTTAAGATGTTTTAGGACGCACTGCATGTTGTGGCGGAAGGAATTATTTTGCGTAGAGTTACAGTTGTCATGTGGAAGGCGGTAATGCAGTGTTGAAAAGGCGTGTCTTTATCATGGTTATGACATTTATTGCGTTAGTTTTATTGAATCGTATAGAAATGACGAGGGAAAGTGAATTTTTAAGGTTATTTAGCAGAGTATTTATGTAAGGAAAGTAAAAGGCCCAGAAACAATTGTACACGACTTTCTAATGGAAATTGGGAAAGTTAACACGCCTGTATGTTGAAGGTAAGTGTGAATATGTGTCAGAATATATTTTGTAAAGATACATGACCGCACCTAACCTTCACGTTCATATGATCAGTAATTTAAGATAATTTACGAAAAATGCAAAGAAGGAATTTTAATAATAAATGTGAACATATAAAAATATATTTTGTAAAGATACATGACCGCACATAAGCTTACCTAGACTCCACGTTCGTATGGTCACTAATTTAAGATAATATACGAAAAGTGCAAGAAAACAATTGCGTAAACCGCTCGCCTCCCATGAATACGTAATGTGTGTGTTTTAAGTGATTTTAA
>JAGDQP010047867.1:0-14903 GCA_022664845.1 Lepisma saccharinum
ATATATATATATATATTCCATTTCCATTATTATATGAAAAAATGTACGTCTAGACAGCCAAATGCTATTGCGATAACTTGTAACATGTTAGATAGGATTTATTGATATACTTTTCATGACTACATCCATAAAATGTTTAACGTACGTATACATTACTATATTACTTTTAAGTAGCCGTTCAAATGTAATGTGATAGCTTGAATTACCATTATTATATACTTCTAAACCTCCATTCTTTAGATAGATTGTCTATGTCTATAAAACCTTGTTTACTTGTTCTGCATCTTCGTTAAATCTCTGCGGCAATAACGTCATTGGTTTGTAATCTAAATGTACAAACACTCTGTGATCACCATCTCTAGTATAAGTTAGCTTCCAACATGTAATCTTATAAATTTTCTTCTTTAACTCGTTAGGTCTTACATTTTGCAGATCTTTGTATTCATTCTTCTTCTTTAAGTAATACGTCATATTTCTCATTTTTATTATGTAGTTCATATTTTATGGATCAATTGGATAAAAAGGCTTACATAACAACACTACTCTTTTCTACCCAATTGTTATAAGACTCACTAAACCCTAACCACTTAACATAGACCTTATCTCCTTTCTTTCTTAATACTTTCTCAACTAAGTATACATCTGAATGTTTCGTCTTTAACAACTCTTGTTCGTAAAACAGGCCTTTACTTTGTTCTTCGTTCACATATTTAATACGCTATGATGAAGGATTAGATAGTATTGCTTCATATACTTCAAATACTTTCGTTGACCAATTAGGAGTGTAACCTTTCTTAATTATACCTTTAGCCTTAGAAGATCTTACTCTATCTCTAACTTTAAATTTGAATTGAACATGTATGTACTCTTGTTTATACACATTGTCTAATAATCCTTTCTCATCACTCTTCTTAACGTTTGTATGTTTCATACCTATTGTTTAATATATTGTATTGTCGACTCACATGCTTTGGTAATATCTAAATCCGTTTGCAATTACCTTGGCACAATAAACTGTTTTCGCAGAATTTCTTTTAGTGCTCTATTAAACTGTTGAACACAGGAAGCCTGCTTTTCTGAGTAAGATGAACAGGGATTCATTTAGTTCCTTAAATAAGTCTCTAAACTCTTTGTTGTAGAACTCTTTACCTTGATCTGTTTGTAAGTTGTTAGACTTTCTAGTGTTAAATATACATTTAAGACTTTAGTAATGCTGATTCCCGTTTCGGGTTTGCTGGAATAGCAAATACATTCTTAGAGAGTGTGTCGATAGTTGTTAGCGGACACTTATATTTCTTATCGTAGAAATATCTTCCAACTTTCCAGTACCTATATCCATTAAGTATACTTGCCAAAAATCAGCAATATCACTTGTAATAACAGATCGTCTTAGATAGTTCTTTGTTAAAGTTTTTTGTATTTCTTCTGTAACGTCTTTTCTTATCCCAAATCCATATAGTCAATCTTGCTTTACAAACTTTGTGTTAGTTATGCCACATATTGAACATTCACCTTGTTTAAATCGTAGACAATTCCTGGTTGTCTAAAATCTTATTGTCTCTTTCTTAGTATTTGTAATCTTCTTATACTTAACAATACATTTATTACATTGAGAACAGATTTCTACATACATTGTAAGAAACATACGTTGACTTTCTTCTATTGCTGCAAGTAGTTTAGACTCAAATCAAAGTATGTCTTGCCCAAGTGGATAAGTCTCATATATTTCATTATCTTTCCGATATTTGTTCGTGTGTTCCCGAGCTGGGTTTATTATAATAATTGTTATTTTACCTTTGTACAGTTCCTGTACAAAGGTAAACTCGACTGTTGTTTATAATGCATAGTTTAAATATTAATTTTTTCTTCACATTCTTTATTTGCAATTTTTCTACTAACGTTATTATATATCTCGATGCAAGATTTGTTAGTGTGTTAGTGATTCTAACGCATTAACCTTTGATGTTACTTGTAACTCTAAATAATTAACTTTCGATACTATCTGTGACCCTAATTCACTAACTTTCGAGTAATTCTATGCTATTTAGTTTAAAAAAAAATTGCAATCTATACTCACGAAAGTCATCTTTCTATACAATTATACACAATCTGTGGACAATCTGTGTGTCTTGTATCTTTCGAATCCTTGTTTCAAATTGTTTATACTTTCCAATACTAACAACGGATCTCTGTGTTTTACTTGAGAGGTCTTCTTACTGTGTCCAAATATATATCCATTGGCATTTATTTTTTAAAATTATTGACTTCAACGGTATTTGATTTTATCGTTTGTAAACATAAAATCTTGCAAAAGCAATCCTTAATTATTATGTTATATCAAACCTATTAGCATGGATTTCGTCAAGTTAATATCTTAATATACATACAAGTGAGATTACCTAGACATTACATATTTCAAATAACACTTATCAATCAACATACATAATTCTCTGAAATCCGATATTTTGCAACTCACTTGTTTGAAACTCCTCTATGTATAACATACCTTGCTTTTGAGAAAATAACTTAATACTGAGGAGAAGCGTTGTGGGCCTGTTGTGTCAAACGTCTTTGGTAATTTATTGGATAAACGTATACTTTCACAGATGTGACCATGTGCGTTTTAGATATCCTTATCCCAGGTAAATCTAACCTACAATTATCTCTATTATTATGTGTATGAACATCAGATATCAGGTTATATCTGCAATAATTTTCTTTGATGTGCATTAAACAACTCTACAAGACACTGTAAGGATATTCAATATACTAAAGCTTTCTCGACATGATTCATACGGTTTTAAATTATCGATACACCTAATGGCTATTTCTGCCCCTCGAAATGTTTTTCACCTTCAGAATTTTCTCAAATTGCTGTACGTTAAATGTGAATGGAACAATTCACAATATGTCAATAAGAATACATTTCTACTACGACATGTTTTTAGTTTGTAGAGTAAAGGATTACTGTAGTTAGTTTGCTACATCCCAGTTTGAGTACTGTTATCCCAGTTTAACATTCGATCTATTATTAAACCTAACAATTTTACATTTCTATTATCACCTTTGATATATTCAAATTAAGGAAAAATATTTCCTTTGTATGATTTATAGAGAGGTCATCATTACTAAACGAATTTGGTGCGCTTTCAATATTTTTGTTTGTGTCTTTAAGATTGGATATCATTACCAGTAGTAAATAACGTTGTATCATCTGGATAGAGAATTGTTTTACATGGTAAATAATTTAGCAGGTCATTCAATCAAAACGTCTCTTGTCCAAAAGCCATAAATGTTGGGAAATCAAGAAAAAAAAACATTTGTAATACACTTCTTATTTTTCAATGTTAGGGAACATTTGCAGCCATGATTATCTTAGAAATAGTACTAAAAGTTTTAGTTTACCAAGATTTGCAACGGAGCCCATTTCTTGGTTTTCACTTTTATTTATCATATTGATTTTTTTACACTTTTAGAAAGAACAATAATTTTAATATATTTTTTCTCGAAGTTTAGTTCATCAATCCATGAAACATTACTCTGATTACCCTAAAAGCGATCGGAAATGTGTTTAAGTGATTGCGGATAGTCAACTTACATTGGCGGAGAGCAATGAACGTTATTTTCTATGAATAGTATTTTGTCCTCGATATGAAATTCGGCATCTGTAGAACTTCCTTCCGACTTGCTATTACTAGCAAGTCGCAAGGAAATAATAATACTGTCGGCGTTTTTCTCTGTAAAATGAGAACGCGAAAAAGATGAATTCCTAAATGAAAAACTGGGAGCTTTTCATCTTAATATCAGATTCTGAAGAAAGCATTATTATCATAAAATGTAAGAATGTTAAGTTTTATGGTGGAGATTATAGTTACGAAAGTATTTCGATGTTATTTTACTTACTATTAAATTCTTCTTCTTCTTATTATTATTATTGAATAGAGAGTAGAATAACTTCGAAATACTTTCGTGGTATGGATGGAACAGTCATTTCAGTCACAGAAACGCAAAATATCTATGCGCTGTTTGAAGTTAAACATTTGACGCCAGGTGCAAAACACATTGACAAGGGCAGACATTTTCTTTAAAGGTTTTCGTCCACAAAATGGCTTATTTTTTAAGTAGGCCAAATCAATTTTTATTTTAGATAATTACATTTCATACTCTTGAGAAAATAAAGAAACTTTTATCCAAGGATTCTTATCTCACCAGCAAATACCAGCTGTGTATGCTGGTGTGTCTGGTATCTCGAAGTATGCTGGTTGTTTTAGAATTTCATGCTGAATGTGCTAGAAATTGAACCTGCAAACTTTGCTGGTGTGAATTTATCGCACTAGCCAATACCACCTGTATATGCTGATGCTTTTGCTATCCCGATGTATGCTGCTGGTGCTGGAATTCAAGATGGATATGCTATACCAACAAATTAAGCTGCCAATGCTAGTGTGATTTAATCTGACGGAAGCACTCTTTCAGTTGAGTAAAATAATTTATTATTCATTGTAATGATAATTAGTTTTCTGTCTGTCCGTCTGAGCGGAAGTTGATTTGTGTAGTAAAAATATTCCAACAAATAAAAAGTTGTAGGGAGAAAACGCCATTTAAAAAGAAATGACCTAACATGACTGTGTTTAAACTCCACTCCACGTGAGTGTGTAATTAAAATATATTTTCTTCCTGATTTTCTTACTTTACTGTTCATTAGAGATTATGAAGTACACCTATTAGTCACCTGTGATACTCCATACAATAAACTACTAAGATAATTCAAAAGTATTAAATTAAAACTTATACCATATGTCTCGAATATTATAATAATACTGCTAAGAATTGCCAGTAGGCCCGAAATACAACGTTTGCAGAAAAGATTACAAGGAATGGTTGCAATAAAATTCCGTAAAACATATTCACAAAATATAACCCTAACTCAACTGAGATGTCGCGCAAACTACAGAAATTTAAAGTAAATAAATAAATACATTTTCCTGGAAAATGTTGACGTATTTCTCCCGTAGCTCGAAGCTTGTTAGTCGTGGCCCAAACCTTGTTTGCAAGATAAACAAGAAATTGTTTTCCATTGCTTTCCAGCGGTAGAAGATGACATCTAGGACGAGAGTTCTCGCAAAGGTTAGAGTACTAAGGAACATGACAAACTTTGCCCCTCCCTGGAAATTTTTGTGCGGGCGCCCATGATCCGCAGATCACCCATTGGGAGAAAAAGCACAGAATTTGCAGCCAAGTGTCCTGTTTGGTCAAACGTAGATTTTTCTCAGGTCTGGATCGAGACCAAGAGTCTCGAGGGGTCTGGCTTGGTCTCGTTTCGGCCTCGAAGTTGTTCGTCTCGGTCTCGTATCGCTTCGAAAAAGCACGTCTCCATCTCGGTACTATTGTCGCGTTTTCAGTATCATACTATTATACATACTGCAGCTTTTTTCTGTCGGAATACTTCAAATACTATTATTCCACACTATTCTAGTTCAATAAGAAAAGGTACAATATTGTGCTTTAGAATATCCCTTGGTGAACCCCTTAATGAAGCCTAATTAATTGTTCAAACTCTAACAGCGCTATTTTTACATGACTTAAGTATAAAACACGAATTATTCAATCATCATTTTAACTGCTCAGGGAATTGAGGGAATTGTTTGCTCCTTGTTTTGAACGGAAGTCAAATGCTCAGGTGGTTCATTAACGTAAGTAATGAAAACAGTTGTGGGAAGGGGATAAATTCCACTTTCCACTATAATTTTAAAGACACTAGGGGTAAATTTCAGAGAGGAAGTAAAATTCCGCCTTCCACTATATTTTAAACTAAAAAAGTAAATTTCAGGGGGATAAAATTCCGCCTTCCACTATTTTTAACTAAGGGAGGTACATTTCAAGGGGATAAAATTCCGCCTTCCACTATATATATTTTCATCTAAAGGGGTAAAATTCTGCCTCCTATTATATTTTAAAAGATACTAGGGGGGTAAACTCGAGGGGGAAAAATTAACAATCGGGATTTAATTAATATTATTACAATTCTAATTTAATCATGTGAATCAAAATCTGATTGGCTATGTAATAATTAGTTGGGGAGGGGGTAAATTTCACGAAAACAATTCTAAGAGCAACTGTTCCACAAGTTTTGTGACGTCACGTTTTTCTCGGGGGGTATATTGCAGGGGGATAAAATTCCGCTTCCCCAAATTTTCTTTAGTATTGTCATCAACGTCACTCCTCTTGTGGCAAAAAATCTCCTGCTGCACATTTCTTCTGAAAATTTCTTGGATATCAGGATTGACAAAAAAAAGACATGGATATCAGGATTGATTTTAAATTTCATGGTTTGAGATGAAATGTACAGCAGAAGTTCTTTCTTGCCTCAAGAAGAGCGGCGTTGATAAAATAACTAAAGAAAAACTAGTAAGGAACATGGAGGAAAGAATAGCCGAGATTAACACGGAAGAAGAACAATAGAAAAGAGATGTAAAAAGGTTTTGGGAACAATTAAAGGAGAATGGGTATAGTCAGGATGACAGAAGAATGATCAGAAGAAAAGAGTAGAAACAAGGAGAAGAGAAAGAAAGTGAAAAGAAAAAGTGATTTGTAATAGAAAGTGGAGGAATAATTACCGGGAAAATCAAGCGGCTGTCGGGAAAGGTAGGAGTGAAAAGGTATAGAAAAGGAGGGATAAGAACAAAAAGGAGTGGTATACAGTGTTTCATGTATGTACTGTGAGGCAGTGCATGTAGAAGAGACGAGAAAGAAACTACAGGAGAAGCTTAAACAACTCAAGAATGACGTCAGACAGAGACAGAAATGCTATTTACAAACATGTACAGGAAGAATCTGATAATAGAGACTGGGAAGGGGCGGAGATATTAGAACAAGAGGAAAGAATGTTGGTTAGGAAGTAGAAAGAAGCGAGGAGAATTAGGGCAACCGGAGATAAAGCCATGAACTGGAATGGTGGGTTAAGTTTAACTGAGGAATGGGAAGACATACTGGGTAAAGAAGAGCATAGAAAGTATTCCAAAAAATACGGATTGTTCTATTACTTCCAAGGTTCTATTACTTTAGATACAATAGGTACTAGTGAATTGGGTCGGTAGTTATTTGGTAGAGATCTGTCTATCACATAAATGAGTCTTCAAATAAATAAGCACATAAATAAGCTCTTCACCATTTAAGTGGGTCTTCATATGAGACCCATGTCAAGTTATCGTATCAGCATTCTTTGACTCTGTTGTACAAGTTAAAAGAGTTAAGGTCATCAATGTTGAGTATTCTTCTAAATTAATATATTCTCGTTTCAGTTGTTTAAGTTCGACTTCAGCGCTACATGTTTGCACTCTACCAACTCAATATTTGTTTCACTCAATAGTTTCTTTATATTCACGTTCATTTTCATCATAAAAGCTAATATATCATCAAGTTGTTGTTCGGTTAATTCTTTTTGGTGGACAGACGACGTATTTTACCTGGATCGTTAGTACGGTGCTGCTATCTTCTTTAGAGATTTAACGTCTGTTCAAGCTTCTCATTGTATACGCAAATTGCTCATAACATATTTGACTTAGTTTACTCTTGACTGTAATGCTTCACTGTTATCACGATATTATATGAAGTCTTGTGTAAAGTAGTCGATAATGATCTGAATACATTTCACATAGAACTTTGGCTAAACCCACAATGATTTGACAAGTATTAATTCCTCTGGTTCACATTAACCTGTTATAAGCTTTGTTATAGCCGGTGTAGAGTTATGAAGGCGGTAATGGTTAATGTAATACAGCAACTGTTTGTTAAGTTTTTTATTCTTCCATTATCTAAACTCCTTATCACCACTTTTACACAGATTAGTAGCGTTAAAATAACCTGTTAACTTGCCTACAGTAAGTTTAGAATCTCGAAAGATTCCGTTACAATAACTATCTTAAATCTAGTCATAACAAAAATCATTAAAAATATTTTTTATCTATTTCTTATAACAAACAAAAGTGCAACTCGCTATGTCGTTGACCCTCTGTTGTAATATTTTACGAGTCTTGTAAATAAATTTTATGAATACATTTCTAGTTTTCTCATTCCTGAGTAATTTCTTGGTAGCTTTTCTTGTAATTTCGTAAAAGTTCCACAATACCTGTATCCAGGTATATGTAACTCAGGGATACCCTTTATGTTTAAATTTTGTTTAGACTTGCTTCTCATCTTTCGAGAAAGAAGATGGTAGTATGTTAAAAACTCTGATAAAGAAACCAATGCCTTTTGGCTTATTATTAGCAACAAACGATGAGAGTTTGATATTTAATCCACTATGCCATCTTTTCGTTGTAATAGTTTTGTTACCAGTTTTTTTCCCTACACCGATTACAATTAATTGATCAATGAGTTGTCGAACATCATCCATCCAAACGTACTCTTTAGGATACTTGTTGTATTGTTTCATTCCTTCTCCTGTTTTCGCAGATGTTTTCTTTCTAGGTGTCCATGGTAACTTGAGTTTTATACGATTCATCCATATAGATTTTATAATTTTATTATGCATAATCCCACTAATAGATAAGGCCAGTGTTCGATTTGTAACCGGGGATGGTTGGGATTATCCCCCTCTGTGTAAAAATGTTTCCTGGCTCTGTTTCTTGAAATAAACCCCAAAATTTTGATATAAATGGACATAAAATACTGCATTTTACGTATCTAACAAATTCTTCCCCCTCTGTGGGAAGTATACAAATCGAACACTGGATAAGGCTTTCTTGTTTCTGAATTGTATTTATGAAACATTGCATTGGAATCGACTAATTTATGTGTGTAATTCTCTATATCCTTCTCACTATAGTCTTCTGGTGCACTACTTATTGAAAGCTCCCATAATCCTCTAGTTCCATCACACATTATATTATGTATTATTAAATCGCTGTTATTAATTTTAACTTAATCGTTTCCTATCATATTAATTATTTTACTATTTATATATTCAGCCCTTATTCCAAAAACTAAATCACCTCTTGTTGTTTAGTAGCAATGGATCCAAAGAGTGTAGGTTTCTCGTTAGATGGAATTGATGGTTTTTATCTTTACGTTTATGTGATGGAGACGATGGTCGTGTAGAGAAACCTTGATCTATATTTTTATCAAACGTTTTAGGAACTAAGTAATGATTTAGATCTTTCTTCTGTGTTACTACGTGTCTAATACCTTTACCTAACTCTTGGAGAGCATAGATGATAAGTTGACCTTTTCAAATACATTTCATCTCTTCCACGATTTCTTTCTTTAATTTGTCTAAACCTTCTTATAAGTTCATATCTCAGTTTAACATTCTTCTTAACTTGTTCAACATTAGACTTGTCCGTTTATGATATAAAAATGTTTACGTTCGTCGCGTTTTACGTTTACGTTGGTGCACGCTTATCTTTATGCTTACGTCTTTACTTAGATTAGCCTTAACTGTTTGTTATTTAGCTTAATATAAGTCAGTTTTGCAGATGTGAAATCACCAATACTATTGTTGAAATCATTTGTTGTAAGACCCATAGCTTTCATCGATAAGTACATTAAAGGCTGTTGAATATCAAAGAGAATTTAACAATGTAAAAGGGTGATAAATTATAGCGCCCCTTTAAGGAACATGCAGTCTCATACAATTTTTATTGACAAAGCAGGATAGCGTACACTGTCAAGATTATTATGTATTTGTTTTTCCACTGCACTGCCCATTACATGAGCACCATATTTAATTTCAATATTGACACCTGTTAGACAAAAAGCTCTCAAACAATTTATAACAGAATACAATTTACATATTTTAGGAATTCATGAGTTGGTAATACCGACACCAACTTTTAGTTGTGATTATGAATGTCAAAGTAATTATAGTAATGAAGGTGGACTGCAATTATGTGTCGTACTGATTTGGAATATCGTCCCAAAACAGTACCTCTTACAAACCGCATAACAATGGGCATTTTAAACAATGTAGCAATTATTTGTGTTTATGGCCCTTCTGGGAACCAAAATCGGGAAGAAAGAGACAAGTTTTTCAGACAGAATTACCTAATGTCATGTATACGCATCATGGCTCGTATATTATCTTGGGTGATTTCGACGCTCATGTTTCACCTCAAGAATCGACGTCACACATAAGGAAATCACTAGACTTAAAAAATCTTATAACAACGTTTAAGTTAGTGAACGTATGGACCTACATTTTTCCTAATAGCCCGGGATTCACATACATAAGAAACGATATGGCATCTCGCTTAAATAACATTTATGTTTCACCTGAATTATTGCAGTACATAGGCCTACATAAAATCCAAATAGTATCGTTTCCTTCTCAGATCATCACAGCTTATATATGAACATCTCCCTACCATTTCTACAGACCTTACGCAAAACATAAATATGGATTCTTCCTTCGCGTATCTTACAAGATCAAGAATACAAACAAGAAATGATTAGGCGATGGAATCAGTAAGTTCAAGCACGACCAGTAAACTATGTTGGAGTTCTGGGATGGTTCCATTAAAAAACATTTAATGAGATTTAGTAAATGTTATGGAAATGAATTATATAATCAGGATAAAATACAACTTCAGTACTATTTCAAACGTTTAAAAGAATATTATCAAATACAAACAACAAGGCAAGACGTTTATGTACAGATTAAACAAACTAAATCTATACTTCTCTCCTTGTATTGTCATTAATATCTATAATTCCACCATTGAACGGAGCAAAGTTAAAGTCTTTGATATGAATGAAATCCCATGTTTAACTCACATTAAAAACGAAAAACGTGACAACGAAAAGTACATTAATAAGATTAAGTTAGCTGATAATCAGGTTATACAGGGTGATCAGGTTATAACAGAGATCGTAAAAAACTTCAGTAAATTATATAAGAAGCGTGCAGTCACCTAAAAATACTAGATCAGGTGACAACGGCCTTAACTCCGGAAGATTTAGAATTTTTGGTACGCCCTTTTACCGTCCTTTTAATGAAGTTTTACAGGCATTGATACAGGGTAATATAAATTCTTCTGTTGGCCCCGATGGTATGACACAATAATTCCTATTAAATTTTAAAGAAATAATGATACCATATTTCGTCCAAGCCTTTAACGTATCTAGCCTAAATCCTAAATTAGGTACAAATATGAAACAGAGCATAATGGTTATCATTCAAGAAAAAAAAAAAACCGCAACCCTCCACAATAGAAGATTATCAACCCATTTCTCTAACTAATGTGGATAGTAAATGGTTGTCAAGATTAATGGCATATAGATTACAGGCAGTTTCGGATCGAATATTAAATAAGGCTCAATTTGGTCATAGTAAAAATAAATTAATTTCTCAGTTATTGAGTGGTATACGGGATTACATTCAATACTTTCATAAGCATCCAAATCGACAATCTGCTCTCTTGTCCTTGGATTATTCCAAAGCTTTTGACAGAGTTGATACTAATTACTTGATGCAAGTACTTAATGCATGTAAGATCCCTACACGGTTTATAAAAATGATACAACAATTTTACATGGGACGTACTGCACGACTAAAGATCAATGGTGAACTGAGTAATAGAATATCAATAGAAACTAGCGTTTTACAGGGTGACCCACTTTCTGGAATTTTATATAGTATTTCCATATTACCCGTAATTACAAGTATTCAACAAAATTTCTAAGGGGTCACAATATATTCAAACACAATTACGGTTCAAAGTTATTATGACGATGTTCATATTTTTTAAAATAGTAAGCAGGAATTGGATAAATTACATCCAATGTTAATAGAATATGGGCAAGTTTCAGGAGCCCAGTTAAATCAAAAGGAATCACATCTACTGCCCCTGAACGATAAAGAGAATACATATACAGGGCCATTCACAATTGTTAACTCAGTTCAAATTTTGGGTATACAATGGACTGCCACTCGAAGTTCAATACAGAATGTAAACTAGCAATTGGTTATATACAAATTTAGCATCTTAATTCGGGAACATAATCCTAGAAATTTAAATTTAGTTGAAAGGGTACTATTTCTCAAACAGCGACTATATAGTATATTGTGGCACCTTGCTCAAGTCATTCCCTCACCTGCTAAAACAATTAAACAAGTCAAAAGTCAAGTGTTGTTTTTCTTATGGCGCCACCATATCTTCAAGGTTTCATACACACAGCTCATACTCTCCGAAAAGGAAGGAGGAGTGGGGCTAACAGATTTTGCCTTACAAGCAAAAGCACTATTATTACAACGAACGATTAACATAACACGTGCAGAACCCGAAAGCTTCACTGCAGACGTAGTCAGTACATGCCTATCGATGCATGAAAGCCCAATGGAAGTATATCCTGGGCGCTACAGTATACTAGTTACGTGATACTATACTGGAAATCGTTTATGCCTTAATAAATAAAACATCACTTGACGAATTGACAGTAAAGCAATTGTATCAGTATTTAAGAACCTGTCAAGTGTAACCTATGATACACATAGAACAAAAATACCCAAGTATTCACTGGGAACAAGTTTGGATCAATATTACTAATAAAAGTCTCTCAATGCATCTCAGAACCATCTGGTATAAAATCGTTAATCAAATATTGGCAACTCAAGAGAAACAATACAATATAGGATTAAACCAGAACCCGAAATGTAAAAAATGTGATAAAATCGAAAATTTACAACATCTTTTAGGTGAATGTGAAACATCCGCGCCAATCTGGCAACAAAATAATATAATCATAGCAAAGATCATGAGAAACGCATCTAAGAATAAATGACCTGATTTTATTTCCCGATTATTCTTTATTTCCGTCAACTAAGCAGAGAGCAGTGTTGTGGTTGACAGCAAACACAATAGATTATATGTTAAATAAAAAGGAAACAACAACAACTGATAATTATATAACATACTTGCAAATGAAATATACTGAGGTGCCAACATGTTAACGTTAAACATTATTTGCAAATTTTGTAACTAACAGTGTATAATTCGAATGTCATTTGTTAGTACTATATAATCATTTATATGTATAACAATATATTGTTAAGATAGTACCTTTTGTAGCAATTGTTAAATAGTAATAAATATTCTTTTTTTTAAAAAAAGGTTGCCGAGCGGTCTGCGGCGTTAGGCCATCGGCTTGAAGGTCCCGGGTTCGAGTCCCGGCAGGAACATGGGTGTGGATTTTAACAGCTAAAGGGCGAATCGTGACGGGCCGAAGTCCAAAGTTACTACTCTGACCCATATATAAAAAAATAAAGTTTGTCAAAAGGTTTTACATATGTTATTTATCTCTCTGACAAATTATCTGAGTGTGAGCAACCAAAATTAAATATGCCAAACAACGTGTTCAATATTCCTGCTTCCATATTGCTCAATACCATTGTGTTTCGATATCTTGATATTGTTTGGTGTATTTATATTGTTCGGTACTTCGGTATATCGGCATTTCTGTATATTTGTATTTTCTGTATATCGGTATTTCGTATCGTTCGGTATGTAGGTATATCGATAATTGTCGGTATCCAAAACATACCGAAAGTCGGTATGAAAATCTCAATACCGAACACCCCTACCTTACCCTATTCCGGACTGAGCCAAAGATGTCTAATTGCCATAAATAACCATTCACGTTCTAACTGAAGCGTGAAGCAAATGTCAACTTCCTAAGTTACGAACTTTACTTCGTGATAGTTCTTAATTTATAGAATAATGCAACTACTGGAACTAAAGAAGCATGAAAAGATTAATTCTGTAACATTTCATAATAATCAAGAAAATGAGGGATACTAATGACACAAAATCTTACTAAAAGGACCTTTTTGGTAGTATGTTCAGTGGGCGACAACTTTACTCAATTATCAGGAAGGTAATTCTCACCTGTTCTCTTACGCTTTTCTGTACGTAACTTCTGTGTCCTATTTCCACTAGTCAGATGTTCGAGAAAAAGTGGACACCCCTTCCCCCCTAATCGCTACCCATGCCTGTTAGATATTTCTTGTTGTAAAATTTAGTATTGTTACGATGTTAGGAAATATACGTATTTACGGATTCTACTTTGAGGAAGCCGGTAGGTTACGAATTCCCAGAAATTAATAATTATTTGTCACGAGAATTCTTCATGTAATTCTGTGTATCTGTTTAACAATAATAAATACTATACATATTTTTTATTTAAGTATATGCCCGCGTACTTTCTTGGTGAAAGCAGGAGAATTCAGTTTCTTTTTGCGTTTGACCTATCTTGGACCAAATGTATAATGGACGTTTTTTGTGGATGAAAATACTTCGTATCAAATATCGATTGGAGGAAATGTTTTGTGAACGAAAATTTGCCATGGACGAGGAATATTTGAACCAAACATAAATTGAACAAAATGGCATGTGGACGGAAAGTCAATTGGACGAAATATTCATTGAATGAAATGTCTCGTGTACGAACTGTCTATGGACAAAATGTTTATAGATAAGTGTCGCGTGAATAAAGCTTGGGACAAAATGTGGTATCATTGATACATTAGTTTTCGTGGCGTATATACTCAGAAAAATGTTCTCTGTTTAATCAAAAATTAATTAGCTATATCTTTACGCATAATTGAATCGATCGTTCTTTAAAAGGGGGTTATGTGCTATGTATCATTGATGGTACATATCCTTTTCTTAACAGTGACCGATTCAATTGTATCCATAATCATTGCAATATTACTTAGATGCGATGAACGTGAGTAAAATACTAACACGTTTGCCTGGTTTTATTCATGCATCGCATAGTGCAGTTTTTACCTTTCAAGGTAATTTTCAATTCATTCCCTCCAATGATCAAAAGTATAAAATGTTATATTTGATTATGAAATTGTCTGTATTTGTTCCTAAAATACTTGCACTTGACTCCAATAATAT
>JAGDQP010047868.1:0-14903 GCA_022664845.1 Lepisma saccharinum
ACACACAGTTAAATACTTAGGAATCACCTTCGACCATCATCTCACTTGGAAACCACACTTAAAACAACTTACTATCAAAGCTTATAACCGACTAAACTTACTGAAACGGCTCACTGGCACAACATGGGGACCCGCACCGACAACAGTTCTTAATACATATAAGGCATTCCTCAGACCAGTTCTATCATATGGCTACACAGCATGGGTATCAGCTCCAGATTCCTTTTATGAAAAACTTAAAATCCTAGAACGCCACGCCTTCAGAATAGCTTACCGTATCAAGTTACCAAGCCCTACAGCAGACCTATACGCACGAGTTGACATCCCTAATATTCTTTTCCATATTGAAGCTCTACGCAAACGTTACGTCACAAGCAGATATGAATCCAAGCATCCACTCCTTCTAGACACTATCCATCATGATACCATATATGATCACGAACGCCCATCTCTACTCTCCCCACCACTCTCACTTATTCTCAGTATATATACCACTACTCTTCCACACAATCATCCCGATTTAGTTGAGTTGACACCTCTCACCGCTACTCACCCACCAGCTTACATCATACCATAAAATGCACTGTAATCCATTAAATACTAATAGGGCTCGCCTCGTCTACCATCAGTGCCCCGAACCGCCCCGGGGACAGAAGATAACATTCATTCGTCTATACTAACACTTCTATATTGTGATTGTGACGTGTATGCACTTACTTCATGAAATCATACACTATTCTTATTATTTCCACTTTTCCATAGTTATATATAATACTACCTAATAAATGCTTGCGATGAAAAATCGTAATGATCCAAGGTCTTAATAAATAAAGAATAAGGATTCCCGACAACTACTTAGACCAACCGCATTTCCTACAACCGACCATATACCAACACCTTTTCCAATAAAAAGGGCGTAACCCTTTCTATGGGTATTTGTCATGGCCTCACCATGACAAATTTGTAAAAAAAAAGGAATACGGCAAAGGGAGTTTACAGGATCTTTATTATAATCAACAAATCTTAGAAATGTCGTGATTTTTACATCATGATCATATTTGCGTTAGAAAGGTGAATTCAGTTATGAGGTGATAGCACGCTTCATCATCGGGTTTAGAATAGTAGAGACAAATGCAGATTATTTTCTGCCCCCGGGGCGATTCGGAGCGCTGATGGAGATATTTGGTGCCCTGTTAGTAACCCCAGTAGCATACCAGTGGCGAAGCGTGGTTTCTTACACAAGGCAAGCACTCGGTGCTGACATACTGGAAAAGCATCGTTATCATTTTGTGAAACGTTACGAGATACAACAGTGAATCAAAAACCATTGTGAAGTACTGCAATATATTATTATATCTAAAAAAATCGTTATATTGGTATGTATTACATTTGTTTACACATTAATGTAATTTAATAAGAGTGCGAATTCAATTTGCAAGAGTGAAAAGCCCACTTTGGTTCGGACACCACGACGGAATAGTACGACGTCCAATTGAACTTTGCGCTGGACTTCTTGAAGAGAAACTTACAACCAACAAACAAGACACCAAAAAACAAGACCCCTACTGTCCGAAGACAGAGAACACCCGAAAGGGAAAAGCAGACACTGCCATCCAAACACCCCAGGAGAGAAACCATAGAGGACCTAGAAAACTGTAACATAAAAGCACCGTCGTTTTCAGGACAAAAAACATTATGACAAGCGAAAACTGTCTTTCACACAGACAAAACCTTATAAAAAATTAAGATTCTTCTCCTACCAACAATTTCCACAAGTTGCATAGAAAAAACAAGAAGAAAAGAGAGAGACTCACAACCAAGAAAATCAAAATGAATGAATCTCTCTCTCTCTCTCTCTATCTCATTTTTAGTCTAACAAACAAGGATTTAACTAAACATGAGATAGAGGTCTTAGACGATGAACTTTTCGTTCTGTACCCACACCTAAACCGAATATTTTAACCCTCATAAAACCATGAAAAGATTTAGGCAGAGGCTGGATAGGTATTACCAGAGGGCATTACGTGAGACAAAAACAAATTTTAGCAAAATCAAAGGGAAGTGATTTGGAACATTTCATCCATTGTATACGGGAGCATGCTGATCATCTACCGGTCTATATATATAATCCACAGCCCTATTCAATCCACTACTGGATGAGGCCTCTCCCGGAGGGAGGAGTTAGTCTATTGCTCCCACGCTGACCAGACGTGTTGGGAGAGGAGAGCCGAAGCTCTCAACTGTGATCACCACTGTCCTTTATTCATAGCAGCTCTTCAATTGTCCTCACGATGTGCTGGGTCTACGCCTCAATTTCCTGTTTCATTACATTTAGTTATACGATTTTGACCTTTATTTATGCGTTTATTTTACTTATATCTAAGTACACTCACAAACATCCATACCCGGGTGGGATTCGCTATCGCTATCGTGCTGGACTTCTAATTTGAAAACCTGGGTTTGACTCCCCACTAGCCAGTTTCTTTTTCGCATACACTGAAGTATTCAAACAGATATATTTTAAGATATGAGTAGAAAATGACCCCCTTTTTTTCGCTATTTCAAGAGAAGAATTATTTTTATATTAGTTTGGCACAAAATTAGTTTCAATTCTATAATTTATAAACATACTTTTAAATGTGTTGCTTTTTCACGTATGAAGTGTGTAATGTGTAATGTCTGCTATGCTTCTAGGAACATGCGAATTTTGCTTTTGAACATTTATTTCTAACTTTTTATTTTGATAGAGTTTGCATATATAATCTAGGCTCTTTCTGATAGAAATTATCATCCATTCATTTTTTTTGTATGTTAAATTTACATTAGTAGTATGGAATAGAACGTATGTCCTACGGTATCTACTAGATTTGTTACAATCAGTGATTCCGCCAGACCCCGGCGCCTGTGGGGGTGGGCCAGCCCCAAATCCTCGAACCTACCGCAATGTTAACAGTTTTACGATCAAAAGATGATAGACACAGTTCACAACTACCTACACCCTCCCAATTTTGACTTTACACTCCCTCCAATCTGAAAATCCTGGCGGAATCCCTGATTACAATATATTTCGAACCAGGACGTTGAATGAGCCCCACCGAATTTGCAACCGACCCCATCGCAAACAAAGCATGTGTTATATTTTTGACATTATCCTACATGTGTCTCAAAACTCGGCAGTTCCACTGGAAATCATGACTATTTAATCTAACCATCAAGTTTGGTCGCCATTTTGAAAGTGACTAAATGACCTTTCAAGCACCCGTGTATATATTCGAATTACCCTGAGAAAATATAAAATCCAAAGATTACTTCTATCTTGCTGTTGGATTTGTGGGACTGGATTTTATAATGTTAGGTTCTTTTTTACTACGTTTAAATTCCATATTTTTATCTGCACTCTCTCTCCTTCTTCTTCTTCTTCTCTCTCCCCTTTTCTCTCTCTCTCATTTCTCTGCCTCTGTCTAACAGACATCCAACGGTTTCAATTTTTCCTTGTGTGTGTTTAAATTTTTTCCTCCATCACCTTACGTAGGCTATATTGATTCGTCTCGCTTTTAGTCTTTCATTTTATCGATACTAATACATGCCTATTTTGAAGAAAAAAATGTGCTCGTGATTTTTGCTGATTTTAGTATGGGCGAGACGAAGGAAGGAGATAGAGGGAGTCTGTTTATCAGACATGATTATGGGATAAGAAGATACTATTTGGGTTGCCTAGCTGTACGGCGTTCGCTATCGCGTTTTTTATGCGAAGTGTACAAGAGTTGGGTTTCAGTTGGGGAGGTTCCGTGTTCGATATGTTTTTATTATTATTATCATTATCGTTTTTTGAGGAGTGAGATATCTTTTCTTTATAGGGTTGTAATTAGGTGAGGTTCGGTTGTCTTTATTTTCTACCATATCGGTTACTATAGGTATAAGTATTTCGCTTTTGTCAAACATTTGTTGGCCCTGAAAAGGGTCTTAGTTTTTTGTTTCTTTTTTTTTACTTCTTTAAGTTTTTAAAGAAGTCTAACAGGTCCTCCGCCGAGTCCCTTCTGAGATGATTTCTTTGGCGCATCTGCTTCTCCCCTGTGGTGTCCTTGTTCTCTTTTGGTTGGGTACCTCCGGTCTCTCACTCTCCATTGTTTGTAGTTTTTCTTCGGGAAGTCTGTCGCCACGTTTTTTGCCTTCTGGACAATTTCTTTTGTGGCCTCCGGACCAAACCTTTTTATAGTATTGGTGATAGTTGTTGGTAGTGTTTGACTACTTCCTTATTTATCTTTTGTTCGGTTCCGGCCAGAATCTCTTTTATTTTCCACTCAAAGTTCTCTGACGCTTTGGTGTATTCCACTGGGTTTAAGTCAGGTTTTTGCAATTGGATGACTCTCTTGTTCTCTCTTCTGAATTTCTTGATGCAGGCCTCATAGTATTGCGCAAGATGTTTTTTTGTAAATGATCCTACGCAGTAATTTGAAACTCCCGACCCTCTCAACCTGAAGTTGGGCCGAGGGGTGCTGGATGTTCAAACACTGCTTGTCTTTCTACCGGAACTTGTATACGGATTTTCAAAAGTCAGTTTTAAACCTCCATGTCTTTCGAATTGGCGAGATTATGTAAATCAGCCCTTTTTTCCTTGAAATGGATACTACAAATACTTAAATATTGACTCCATGTGGTCGCAAATCGTGAAATACAGACATCTTTAGTCAATTAACCTTAATTCCCCCATTTAATATACACGTGTGCAAGTACATTCCCGAGCAAGCTCTCTCCAAAATGGCATTATTCGACTATTTTCGAATTTCAATGACACCTCAAAAATTATGTTCTAATGTCTCTTTCACCAAATACGGACTCTTAACTTAAACAATGTCACTTTTCCCCCTTCCAATAACAAGCACCAACTTTCTGCTTATGACGCGGCATATTCACATTTGTCACTTTTTTACCCTATAAATTCTCCAATTGATTCTTTTCTACGATACATTACAGTTGAAAGACTATTTTCTACCTGAATTATATGCTAAATATAACCCTCCGAAGTGGTCCTTTGATGGCGAAAAGCACCAACTATTCTCAAAACATGGGTCGGAAGACGTCTCACACACGTTTCGTATGTTTTATTTAGCCATTCAAAGCAACAAACATTTAACATTAGGGTGAACTCTACTTAAAACAGTATTTGTATGTCTTAACCCATTCAAAACTAAAAAACGTCTCACACGCCATCCGAAGGTAACATTTACTTGTTTTGTTTTTTTGTTGGCTAAATGTACTTATGTTTCTAATAAATTCCATATTTTGTACAATTTTGCTAGTCATTTATGCTGCAGCCCTGGTAATAGTTACAGAAAATGGACGCATTCAAGGTGTTTTATTCACTACAGGCCTTCTCAACCACCACTAATGGTCCTGACGCCAGACGAGTTCAGTTACAGTGTAGACTAAGGGGGAAGCAAACATTATCGATCCAATCTGCGAGTTTCTCAATTCGAAATGCCATATCATGGAACACACACCAACACGAATAACATAATTTGATGCTTTCATAGTTCTGGGGCCCAATAAAACAAAAACCATATAGTGGTAGTGCAGTGCCAGTGCAAGCGATCTTCTCCGACATTATTCTCATTGGGGCAGGACTACCTGCTGTACATCCAATTATGGAAACTGCAATTTGTCGAAAGAAAAATATAGTAAATCCATTAAAGTACAATCTGAGGAAATAGCGTGGAATTTCACATTCAATACCTCCTCCAACACCGTGTCGGTCTGTAATTTTCTGTATGATCTATAAAATAGCGCTGAGAGGCTGTACCGAATCTGTACTTGTCGTCAAAGAACAAAAAAAATATTATGAGTTCTGCGAGTCTTGCATAATTGTGAATATAGTAATTAATACAATTTCCTCCGCTTTCCTGCAGCCTGGTGACAGCTACGGAATAATAGACGCATTCAAGGTTTTCGTGCATTTGGCACGAGACAAAGGTGGAAGCAAATATCACCGACCCCGAATAACATAATTTGCGATTTTCATAGATCTTGGCGGAAAAAAACGAAATTTGAGTTGCCATATTTTGAAAAGGGTAGGTGGTAGAAAGAAACAAATTTCACATTCTGCATCACGGACCCGACCAACATATAATCTGCAAGTTTCTCAATTCTGTGTCTAAAATGTGAAAATTGGACAAAATTCGAACCGCCATATTTTGTAAGCGACAGTAGGTAGAGAGAAGCAAATTTCACATTCGGCATCACCGACTCAAATAACATACAATCTGCGAGTTTCTCAATTCTGCGTCTAAAATTCGAAAATTTGACAAAATTTCGATCCGCCATATCTTGGAAGCAATAATAGCTAGAAAGAAGTTGTTTTCAAATTCAGCATTACCGTGAACAAAATAACATAATTTGAGAATTTCATAGTTCTGGTACCAAGAGAGCAAAATTCGAAAAATTCAAACCACCATATCTCGGAAACGGCAACACCCAGTTTTCATATTTAACATTCCCGTGCCTAAAATAAATTGCATTATAAGTGTCATTATTTTACGACCACGGGGAGGGAAGATAGCAAACTGTCTTCAGTTGATATTAGCAAACCAAAATACATATCACTGTGAAAACAGAATATCAATATGTCTCGTCGTTTACGATCTATACACAGTTAAGTATTTGACCTTTGACCTCGAGGTCCGCATATACTTTTGGATGCCCTCTTACCAAGTGTGAAAACAGAATTTCAATATGTCTAGCCGTTTACGAGATATACACGGTTAAATATTTGACTAGGACCCAGGTTGTAGGGTGTGGTATATAGAAACTGACTTCAGATTTCTACTGTAATCTCTAGCCTAGAGGACATGTAATCCCTGCTATGCTAAATTGAGCTTCGTACCCTTTCATGCTATTGTGCACTGCTGAAATATGTGGGGTTAGCTAGCATATATTCATGTGTATTTGTGTAATTTCTGCTATCGTGCACTGGTGTACTATGTGGTAGGAAGTGTTGTAATTTCTAGGTGTGAGTGGAAATCTCTGCTATGTTAAATAAGGGTTGCAGAAAGAGCTTCGCAGCCTTTCATAGTTCTTAGCCTTTTATGGAATTTCTGCTATGTTAAATAGGGATTGGGAAAATGTGTAGACCGTAGCCTCTGTAAACCCGTTGCCTGTGTAGCTTTCCTGTTTTACAATTTGTTCAGAAAAATGATTTGATGCTACAAAGGATAGGACAACAATAATATATTGCAGGTACAGCAGGTACAATAAAAGAATGGTTTATTGCCTAGAACAGTCCCATCGCCTAATGCGCCAAAGCTTCCAGCAACTTTGTGCACATAAGAAGTGGTTCAATGTTGAGAGATTATTGTGGTTGTGAAAGTGTCGTGCTAGAAGCTCTATAATTCAGTTTGCTTTGATGGTGACGCGTCAGCACCCAATGTCACAATGCCAATGGCTGCTTCTTCATAACCCTGCCTTGACTATCCATCCCATCGAAGATTTATATATATGTATCTATGTAAGCGGCCCTGGCTCAGTTGGTAGAGTGTTGACTTCGCATTCTGGAAGTCCTGGTTCGATACCAGCTGACACCTATCCTGTTTTTCCGGGCTTTCTTCTCATACCATTCAAATGCTGGGATGGTACATTCAACTTAGGCCCTGGTCGATTCCTTCCCTCATATTTCCCCTGCTGTATCCCGGCCTGAGCCATATATGACTAAAAGCCAGAAACAGATTCATATATCTGAATTTTATATGGGTGATATATATGGCGATGAGTTTTATATAATATATATTTCTGATTGTGGATTTGCCTGAACCTATAAAACTCATTGTCACATTCCAGTCTTTTGTATTTACGGTGGAGTGATTTGGCACGGAGGTTGCACCTCGCATGACAGGAAACATCCTAAATTTTGCATATAAGACTAATTAGAACGGAAGATCCCATTTACCGATAGAAGAGTATCTGGATTACAAAGCGATTAAATTGCGTTTGTGTAAAAGATGCAACTCTTCTTTTTCTAGGTTTTGCAGGTACGATTACCGGGACCTTCATCCTTAGCGCTCGTCATGGAATAAGCAGATACTGCTTAGTTAATTCTGACGATTTGAAATGTTACTATAACTAAACGTAGCTCAACTTTGGAAGGTTAGCGTGCTTCCGAGGACCCAGTATAGCATACCCACAGGCGAGAAAGGCACGTGTACCGCCAAATTGAGATCGACGGCAATTTTCATTGTCGGAGGGCGAAGTTAGCTAGAGATAGCAGTCATTGCACAAAGACTGATCATCTCATCAGCCATTTTTATTCTCGTTTTTCTCCTTTTCTTCCTCACCATTTCACGGGCTTCGGCCCCGGGACTGACAGACAATATGGCGGACGGCTATCACAAGGGACTTCCGACTCAGGTTGACACTTCTACACCCGGCGTATGGCAAACGGCTCAATATTCCAGAAATTCTAGAAAAGAAACCAAAACTAATCAACGCTCCCGTTCACGCACTCCTATTCGTGGTTCTACAGAATCTACTAATCATCCAGATTCACCACTGACAAAGAAACAACATATTCATCAGGAGAACGAGACAGGGAACGAATCTGACGCTATGATCACTGAACAAACATCATCAACTGTATCATCTATAGCATCCGAACAACTCTATACATTCATGCTCAGTAATTATGATACTAAATTCCAGAACTCAAAACAACTTCTAGCACAACTCTGCAAATATCTTCCTCGCAAGCTTATCAGTCAGATCATTCCTGCACGAAACGGCATGCTTATCAAATCATCTGATCCAAATCTTGCATCATTCATCCGTAACAAACAGCTTCGAAATTTTCGGTAAATCAGCCACTATGACCAGTCTCACTTCACAACGCACCAAACAACCACCACCACCACGAAAACCACCAATGTTATCAGTAGTCATCTGCGGTGTCGATCCAACTTCGACGGAAGAAGAGATCACTGAGGAACTACGTCAGGAGGAATATGAATTCACGAAAGTCATCCGCATAAAATGCAATTCTGGCCCTACCTATCTAGTTCGAATTCTCACCACATCACATGAAACTATCAATGATCTTTTAACTTTAGGAGCCTACATCTATCGTAAACGACACAGAGTAGAACCGTCACGCATTGCACCACCTATTCCAATCCGCTGTGAGAAATGCCAAAGCTATAATTCACATCCAACCCATCAGTGCACCAACCAGCCCAAATGCGGTTTCTGCACAGGTCCACATTCAACACGTCAATGTCAGAATATGCAACTACCTCCTAAATGCTCCACTTGTCACCAACCACATCCTACCTATAGTTATCAATGCAAAGCTAAGACCACCACCAGAACCTGAAAAACCTGATCTCATCGTACCACTCAAAGTCTCCGACCAAACTCTCGAACCCGAAACCAACATCGAAAAACATCCTATCTTAAATCAACCTCTCACTATCGAACAAATGCTATCATTCATCACTTTGACATTACAAAATATTCAACCTGCTCATCTACCTCATATTCTTCAACAAGTTCAAGCAGCTGCAAAGCAAGTTTTTCAAGTTACATTCCATGCAACGTACTCGGGTCCATATGTGCATTTTGTTACCGTACCACCGAAACAATCTATCTAATCATCTCAACCAATTCACCGTTCACTTTATTATGGATTTAGTTATATTATTTGTAAATATCAGCTCACTCATCCAACATAAACCTCTTTTCAAAGCACTCTTGCGCGAAGAAAAAGCCAACGCATTCCTCCTCAACGAAACCCATCTAACTTCTCGATCATCCTGCAAAATTTCTGGTTATCGTCTTCATCATCACGAAATCACCATACCTACATTAAGAGCCAATGGCGGACTAGCGCTAGGACACAAACCTAATATACCACATCGTCTCTATCACATACCTAATATGCAACTACCTGAACAACTCATAAGCACACTCTATTTCAAGAATCTCTATATCACGTTAGTTACAATCTATGTAAGCCCTGATCATCCCATACCTTTGCCATTCTTTCAATACATCGCTGACAATTTCAGAAGCTATATCATCATGGCCGATATAAACATTCATAGTCGATCCGACCGTCAACGCACCCAATTTACCACATTTATCAATACATCTACCAACGGATTCCTACAGCCACTCCCTAAACCTACCCGACCTATTTCACAAACAACACCCAATATAGTCATCCTCTCCCCCAACCCTACCAACATTGAGGTCCTGGATACTGTAGGCAGTGATCACGTTCCTATTAAACTCACCATCCACCGCAATCTCACACCTCAACCTACACCTATACTCCAACGCACAAATATTAGCTATGACCTCGCCGATTGGAATAACTACAGAAGCTACATCACCAGCCATCTACAGAACGCTAATGAACCAACTACAGAAGATGAACTATACCAAACACTGGATAATATCATCACCACTCTTCAAACAGCCTCTGCTCATTATATACCTACTACAAAATCCTCACCTCACCGACCAAAACTCCCTCCTCAATACCTCACCCTCATAAGACGATCAAGACAACACTTCCGAAACTATATTAGAACCCGTAATCCAGCGTCACTACATCTACATCGACAACTTCAACGGACTGTACATAGTTACCTGAAGGCCTACAAGCTTCGGCAATGGATTAAAACCTGCAACCAACTAAGAGATACTGCACACCCAACGAAGTTTTGGAAACGCTTCAATACTCTAACTGGAAAGCGTACAGCCACAATGTATCCGCTGCTCCAGAATAACGAACCACTACAGTCAGATCAAGATAAAGCCAACGCTTTCGCCACTCATCTTCAGGAGATATTCACGCCGCCGCATACCGTCATCGCTAGAAATCACCCTGTTCATCGCATCAACCTCAACGCACCAGAACTGCAGCCTAACGCTGAACATCAGATCAACGTAGAGAAGCAACTTAAGTCACCAATCACGGTCCTGGACATCACCACTACAATAGCTCACAAAAGAAATACCGCTCCTGGATTGGACGGTATCACATACCGGCATATACGAGAAGGACCTCATCAACTACTACAACTGATTGCTGCCATCTTCAAATTCGTACTACGAACAGGATATACCAACCACCTGGAAAACTTCAAAAACTCTCATGTTCCTTAAACCTCATAAACCACCCGATTCCGTCACATAATACAGACCAATACAATTAGCCCCCATCCTTGGCAAAATCTTTGAACACATACTGGTCAAACGTCTCCACCTACACCTCCAGGAACGTCACTTGTTGCCAGACCATCAGGCAGGGTTCCGCCCAGGATACAGTATTCAGGACCAACCCCTTCGTCTCACCAACCATGTCACGAATCACTACAATACCTGCAAACCATCCTGTCTTGTTTTATTTTATTTAGAGAAGGCTTTCGACAAAGTATGGCACCAGGGCTTGCTCCGAAAACTTCTTCAGTTTCACCTTCCTGTTGCTTACATTCGACATATTTACAACTTTCTCTCAAATCGTATCGCTTATATAAACATCAACAACGCCAGCTCATACCCTATATTTCTCCATACAGGTGTTCCTCAAGGATCAGCACTATCACCTCTCCTCTATTTACTCTTCAGTACTGACTTGCCCACATTACCTCCAAATATTCATATCTTCTAATACGCAGATGACACAGCATTTCTCGCTACAGCCAACACTATCCAGCAAATTAACAAAAACCCTACAGACTGCCATGAACTCATTTAGTCACTGGTGTAACACTTGGTAACTTACCATAAATGCCAGTAAAACACAAGCAATAGTTTTCTTACCACCGAAACAACGCTCTAAAGTTCAACGCAATCCCACTTGCCTCAATCTCAGACTAAACCAGACTCGCATCAAACGACAAACACTGTTAAATATCTTGAAATCACTTATGACTGTCACCTCACATGGACTCATCATTTAAAATATCTTACAGTTAAAGCCTCGTACAACCGCTTAAATCTTCTCAAATGTCTTACAGGAACAACATGGGGTCTCTCACCAATAGCCATCCTAAATACTTATAAATCATTCCTCAGACCTGTACTTACATACGTGTAGCGGATCAAAGCTCGCCTGGTATAACAGAATACTGATGTAGCAGGCGGGCTTCGGCGGTCAATCTTCGGAGGCTATTTGACGGTCGCAGGGTAAGCATCCGCGTAGACCTAGGAGAGAACCCCCCAGGTATCTAAGCTTGTTGAAAGAAGCAGTCGACAGCAAGTAATTTTTGTAGCACATACGTTTATTGACACCACTAAGTTCCACAGTTAACAGTTGAATACAAACACTATTTACAAGAAGTTGAGATGAAAGTTGTGAGCTCTTGGTAATATAGAGAGCGAGCACTTTCAGTCCGAATTAGGTCGGGGTTAAGAATTTAGTAGCCAACAGCTTGCAATAGAAAGCTCGTCTCTAGATTCTCAATAGCACCAAGACAAGTGCTGTTACGTTAAAGTTAAAGACAAACGAAATGCTGGACAAACGAACAGCAAGGCAAACGGACAGCCAGACAGACTAACAGAATAACAGTAACAACGACAACAGCCCACTGACTTGCAGGTAGTGTATATTGGATGCCACTTCTACTGAAAGTGAAGAGTCAAGTCCGGGCGAGAAGTATATAATAATTCTCTTTTACCAATAGCTCACTTTTTGCAACATGTGTGGTATACGTGCGTACGGGCTTGCACAAAGTTGTTATAACTAGTTTGTGCAGGACCGCAGCACGTGATTTCCTAGTCTCTATGAAGAAATTAGCTCGCGCGTGTGACTGAAGTCCGCAGAGTTTCCTGGTTGATGTACTTTTGTCCTTGTTTGTTATCTTCTGTGAACTTTTCCATCAAACACCAAATTATGAAAAGATTTGTTGCTTCGTTCAATCGCCAGTACAATATGAAATAGATTCCTTTAGCAATAAAATACAATAATCAATATTACAACTGAATTATCATGCTTTCCTTATTTGCATTTATTTTGCAAGGATTGTTATGAATGCCTGTGTGTCCAGGTGAGAGTAGATGAGAGCTGGGAGGAGACCCGAGAGGGTGGTTAATAGGTGGGTCGCGTCAATTGGGAGGGGCGGGACAGTGCCTCACAGATGTCCTTCCAGCACATACGGACACGTTGCTTGGATATCAGCCCCAGTCACTTTTTACAATAAGTTGAAAATTCTCGAAAGATATGCTTCCGCATTGCTCACAGAATCAAACTTCCCAGCCCCACAGCCGATCTATACGCCCTCATCACCATTCCCCACATCCTTTACCATCTCGAAACATTAAGACAAAAGTACATCACCAAACGCTACGAAAATTTCCATCCACTACTATTAGACACACTGCATCACGATGCTACCTTTAATCCACAACATCCACCGCTAATCACTTGTCCCATTTCACTACTCATAAGCATATATCTTTCCACACTCCCCGATAATCATCCGGAAATACCTCAGCTTACCCCCTTCTCAGCCCCGCGGCCACCTGGTTTCATAATTCCATCAGTCGCACAGTAATCCATTAAGACTAACAGGGCTCATACTGTCTCCCATCAGTGCCCCGAATTGCCCCGGGGACAGAAGATAACATGCATATGTCTAAACTAATGCTTCCTCTGTTGTGATTGTGGCGTGCTAGCACTTCATCCTTCATATATTGTCATCCTCAGCTTCCACTGAAATTAATGATTACGATGTAAAATCGTAATAGTCCTGAGTTTGTTAAAAATAAAGAAATAAAGTATAGTTCCTATAAAAGCTCTCAGCCCATCCACATTTCCAAACTCTTTCCATTCCTCAATGATTCCTTCCCAAAAAGAGGGCGTAACCCTCTAAGTGGGTAATAGCCTTGGCCTAAACATGGCTATTTGTAAAAAAAAAAAAAAAAAAGCTAAAATATCAATAAATAACAGAGTTGTGACAGTTAAATGCATATACAGAACAAATCATATACAGTTAAATGCATGTACCATCACTTCTCATAAGTATTACTGTAAACGAGATAGAAAGCTCGGCGATACTGTCTTACTTTTCATTAAATGCTACTGGCAACCTGCTCAAAAAACTTCCTATTGGATACTGAATAGTGTCTTCCTACCCCTCATTAAGCTGCGACTCCACCCTCGCGTCTACAGATGTCAGCAGTCCGCAATAAGCCCATGTCTACCATATTCAGGGCCTAAAATTGAGTGGAGTACTCCACACTTTGTGGAACTGTAGGAAAGGAGTGTGGAACTATAATTCTTAAAGTGTGGAGTGGTATTAATGTGAGTACCTTACTTTTCTCGGATTATGCATTTAAACGCGTTTAGTGTGTCAAACTAAGTCTTACTGATTCAATACATTCATTATGCAATGGGTTACTCAATTCCATATAACTGCCAGTATATGATATTAAGCCAGAGTTAATACGTATAGGTGTCTCCTAGATGGCAGGGAAAACCATTGCCAATTTTGAGGTGAAGGAACTTTTTAACTACATTTAGTTTTCAAACGTTTTCGGTTGCATTCATATAGTTTTAAAATATGCAACTAACTGCACGTTTATCTGTTGTTTCAATAGGACATTACACTTTTCCGATATAATGAAATGTGTTGTTTCGTAGATAAAAATTACACGATCCTTTGAATCCGTTATAGAAATATGTGATAACCGTCTGCGTTGACAGGCTACTACTACGACCAGAGATAACATACATCAATAACCGCCAAAAATTTAGCCGAAGCACCGTAGACTCTCAACAACCAATCATAACCCAGGAAATATTTTAGCCCAACCCCTGCTGTTATGAAATGGCTGGCCAGAAAGGAAAGGCGTTTTGAAGTTGGTAGGAAGTCAATGGAACAGCCCTGGTATAACGGTGTATTTGCCTCGGC
>JAGDQP010047869.1:0-14903 GCA_022664845.1 Lepisma saccharinum
ACTATGATTTAAACTAGTTTCTATTATTATCGGGAGAATAGGGGCAATAACAGCTATTGTTCAATTAAGAATAATAACAATTAAGAATAATAATCAGTAAATCTTGAGTGCTTTAAACACATTTCAAGTTGTCAGTGTTTTACATTTTATTTCAGTTTTAAAAATATCTTTCGTTACTAGTAATAGTGAAAAGTTTCTTGCAAAGTCTGTTGAATTGGTGTAAATCATAAAATAATAAAAGTGAAGATTATCATTATTAATCTACTATTGAAAAAATATTACCAACTACCAGGATTTGAAGCCGGGGCAAACCTAAATTCTATTACAAATCCTGCATGGTAACCACTCAGCCAGCCTATTAAACAGTAGTTGATTCATCATTTTACTTGCTTTTACGGAATGACTATGAAATGATATGACATTTCGTGTTTAATTAAGAATTATTGTTATTTTAAAATCTTCTTTTAGCTTGTAATTCCATATTTATTTCTGAACACAATTACAATTTCCATCCTAATTCATCTGTACTGCGTTTTAGCGTCTAATTATGTTTAAATTTCGAACGACAGGGAACTTCCCTCTACCGTGGGAAATTTCTCTCCAGAAGGGAAATAGCTGTAAAATAGGGAAATATTCTCTAAAGACATGCGTCAAAACTTTTGTCCATAGCTGTACATGACCACTAGAAAGTTAAGAAAATATTACGAAATGTTGAAAAAGTCATCATCTTGGATCCAGAAAGGCCGCCAAACCCATTGTTGTATAGAATACACAGCCTATACATCTGGAGCAAGAGAAGTGAAATTTGGTAGGATTGTTTATTATCAATAATATTTTACGAAAACATTACCAAGTTTCTCCAAAGATACCATCTTGGATCCAACATGGCGGACAAGAAATTCATTTTCTACACCGTTTGGGCTAGAGATACGAAATTTCGCATAATGGTGTCGCATAACAAGTAGTTTAGGAAAACATTAATACATTTTTAAAAAGTCGCCATCTTAGATTCAAAATGGCCTCCCAAATATCATATTCCACACCATTCTAGTTGGAAAAATGAAATTTTAAATGAAGGTGTATCATCATCAGTAAGACACGATAGTATAATAAAAAAGTTTAAAACGTCGCCATTTTTAATGCAAAATGCCCGCCAAAACATTGTTCAAACCAATGAATCTAGAGAAATGAATTTCGGTATAATGGTATATGACAAAGAGTTGGTTGAAAAGCAATAAACACGCTTTTTAAAGATGGACTAAGAAGTAAAAAAAAAAATAATCTTATGAATCGAAAATTAAAAGCGTGCGTATCCTTAGATATTATGATTTTATGATAAGGTAAGCAAGAACACCCATGCTTTTATTTCCCGATTCATAACATTAAATCAATTTTTTTTTACTTTTTAGTCCATTTTTAAAAAGCGTGTTTTTGTTAATTCTCTTTTAATTATTTTTTTTTAATGTTAAATCACTCACAAATTTCCTGTTCTCCAGACGACTTTCCGGCTTCGTACACTCGATTACTTTCTAGCCGCTTACGCCTAACAAATAGTTGATAAATCCTAAACGTAACTTTATTAGTAGTACACATCCATCCGAATGATCGTTCCGTGAAGAAAGTCTAAGTGTAGCAAAATCAATCCACGATCTCCAAGAGAAAAAAAAGTGTACGTAAATTTAACAGAACAAATGTGTGTAATAAAGAAATATTAAAATTATAGTATGAACAATTTTCTCTAAACTCATTTCACTTCAGTTCAGGTTTCATTCCATTTTTATCTAATATGCCATAATTAATTTCAACCAGTGTTTCTTTTCATTTCATTTCACGATCTTTGCCAGTGTTGCCACCCAAAGGGTGTTGTTAGAGAAGTATGGTATTATTTTACTTTCAATAATAATAATATTATTATTATTATTATTTAGAATACACTCAAAGTTCGACTTTCTGCTCACAACTTATACGAAATGGATAACTTCTCTATAAGTATTTCATTTCCGTGAAAAATAGATGATTAGTTATGTAATTAAAACAAAACCCGATGAAAAGCAAATTAGGTCGTAAGTTAGTTCTACGAAGGGTTTACCAAAAAAAATTTGTAATCAACTGCTAGGAATTTATTTTGATAACTTTTACACCATGGCTAAATGAGTCCTTCTCTACATAATCGACATCATTGATAACATACAAAGTAACCAAAAACGTTTTTAGTGTTCTACAGCAGTGATAATCAAAGAGCAATACCGTACTTTTAGGTTTCGAAGTAAGCTAGATCAGCATCCAAAACCTTTTTCCAACGTTCCTGCAGCTGCACAAATACTTTGGCGATAAAGGTCGGCGGACTTCGAGGCAAAGAAAACGGTGAGTGCGTTCCGCAGGTCTCCCTTATTGACAAAAGATTCCCCACGCAGGTGGTTGTCGAGAGATTGAAACAGGTGATAATTAGTTGGCACAAGATCTGGTGAATATGGTGCATGTCACAGTGTCTCCCAGCCAAGTTGCTGAAAGGTTCCCGGGTACCTTTTACCAGATGTTGCTTGACATTGTCGTCGAGGAGCAGCACACACTTGCGATTCACCAATGCCGGCTCCTTCTGCCGCAATGCACGGTGCACCCTTTGCAACTGCTGTGAGTAGAGGTCTGCAGTTATGGTATGACCAGGTGGAAGGAGGTCGTAATGCACCACTTGGCGACAAGTTCGCCATACAGAGAGCATAACCTTTCGTGAGTGCAGACGTGGTCTTGAGGTGTGAGGAACAGGGTCACGTGGCGACAACCAATGTTGGTACGCTTGGGCGTGTCATGGAAGATCCTTTTTTACGTCACCAGTGAGCAAGCAATCAAATATGGGTGTGTTCAAGTGTCGAGTGAGCAAGGGCAAACAGACTGTCACTTGTTCCTTGTTGGCTGCCGACAATGTGTGGTGTAGCGACATGCTTAACCTGTATGACTTCCCTATCCCATGCAGGTGCAATCTTACTGTTTCAGCGGAAACACAAAACATTTCTGCATTTTCATCGCACGTTAGACAACTGTCCTCTATGATGGCTACTTTCAGACTCTCATCATCCAACACGTGGATGTCCACTGCGAGGTTTGTTAGCAAGTCTCACTCCTCCTGAACGGAATTTCTGGAACCAATGCCTGACGGTACGTTCGTTCACGACACTCTGACCAAATACGTGGCATATGCGGCGAGTTGGTGTGGCAGCTGACATGTCCACTTTAAAGTCATACAACAAACACGTAAACAAGCTGCTTCGATACCTCCATTTCTCTTTTACTCAGGACGAACTATGACTGCTGTGTGTGAGCACAGTGCTTGCATTATTGAAGGTCGATGGTCAGACTAACTCCCGATCGCTTGGCAAGCACGTCTGTCATTTCGCTTCCTCTCTGTGAGCGAGCGCATGATTAGTGGGATCAAAAACGGCAAAACATTTGTGGTTACCTTTATTTCTGCCAGTGAGCTTTCACCTTGTGTAAGCCATTTGTAAAAAATATCGCACTTCGGTGTGCCATATCTTTTGAGTTGACGCTTAACTAATGGAAATTAGAAGAATTTCCGGGGAATATAAAGGATATGGCAAGCTTTCGAACTCCAATCGCATTCCTATCGAAATGGATGAACTAGAAAAATATGCTGGTGTGTTTCCCGCCAATAGAAACACCCAGTGTTGAGTTTTCTAGCCGCTCGACCTTCAGTTCATCACGTAATTGAGGTAGGAGATCAGAATAACTGTCGCTAGTGATTGTTTGAGCTTGTTACAGTAGCCCCCTTACAGTCCCACAAAACAGACAGTGGAAGAACATTGCGTTATTGACTTTTGAGGGGCGCTGAGGATATTTGTTTCAAATGCTTGACTGTCTAATTCCTTTCTGGATCATGAAGGTGTACCCAATTTCCATCCATTAGTACATCATGTTAATACAGCTGGTATAACATCTCTAATACTGTTCCCTCTCGCATCCTCTTCTGAAAAGGAGTAAGAAATTATGGTAACCATCGTGCCATTAACACTGTGTTTGGAAAAAATTATAACTTCAATACACCCAGCAACTCTGGGAAAAATGGAAAATGAGTTCTGGCTGCTTTCACTATTTTCATGTAATTAACGACTAACATTCACAACTATCTCCTTAAATTTCATTGTCTCTGGGTACAATGAAGTTATCAAATTATTCTAGTAATTTTCGTCATGGTTAGTTCTGGTTGAAAATAGCATAGTAAGGTAGAGAGATGTAAAACATATCTACAATCCCTATCCAGCAAATGTGTTCCAAGAGTCCATTTTAATATTTAAAAATCTACATTTTAAGAGTTCATGAACTAATACTCATGTACAAAACTTGTAAGATTTCAAATTGGAAGTTATTTGTCATGTTCGAAGAGCAACCATCCAAACTTCCTTACAACATCATCCAACCAGTTACAGAAATATGTTTTGAGCGGAAGTATACAGAGTTTGTAAAAATATTCTCCGACTCTGGCGATAATTTTTACAACCGTTCCTGATTGCTCGTTAATATCTTTAAAATCTTCCATTATACAGAGTTATGTTTCATACAAAAAAAAATGTATTTGTTTCACTTCAGTTTCATAGCTACGCACTTAGAAAGTGCAGATTGCTTACCGTTTGGGACACTAACCAATTATTCGAATATTACTGGCAGATTGGTAATATAGTTGTAAATACGAAATTGATTCGTACTAATCATATTTTAAAGTTATTAAACTTCAATCGGATTGCTTTGCTTTCAACTAAGTTCGTTTTATGCTCTTTACCATTCTGAAAAGTATACTGGTACTAGTTTTATGTACTAATAAATGTTAATATGAAGCCGATATTTACTAAAATTACGTCTCATTTAATAAGGAAGAGCAATCACTTTCTTTTCCTCGAAAACAAAGCACGTGTGAGTTTATATGTGTCTGTATGAGGGGTGCTACACTATGATTCGTTTGCTAAAATCAGGAATTGTGCTTTAGTTTGACGTTATACCAAAGACACTATATTAGTTATGCTATTTTTAGCATAATTATGCTAGCAGTGACAACGCATTCTTTGTTTATTGTTCTTTCTTTCGTAAATCTATTTCAGGAGGTACGGACATACAACATCCATTTGTACCCCGTCAAAAATTAATTCTCTAAATTACATAACAACATTGTAGAGTACATCTTAAACATAATTATAAATGCTTATCCTTTTAAAATAAATTGTGGGTCTTGTTTGTCTGTTAAGTATTGGATACTGCAGAGATTAGCTAATTCCGTGCTTAACATTACATTTGTACAGACGTTACGCAACCAATTAATTTGCGAATGACAATTTCCTTCTTATTCTAGGAAGCTTCTACTACCATATACACAGTTTGTATTGCTTTCTGCACCATCTACGTTGCACTGATAATATTTCGATTCATAGTTTACGGATACATTCGTTAGCCTATCTGCTAGAGTGGAGAGAGGGACACTTCACACGGTAAAGATATATGGGGTGTTATTGTATCCCATTGTTTGTTCAAATTACGAAGATGGAACCCTGTTATCAATTTTGGTAGTTTTCATAGTATTTCCCGGGAAAAAATGTTTTGGAAGGGGAAAATTTAAAAAAGGCGAAGGGAGGCTTTCATATTGGCGACCTTGGTGCCACCCCTAATTACCGGATAGTTATATATTATATCTCGTTGAAAAGCTCATAACACAGAGATTCGAATGGTATATAATATGTTCCCATTGTGCTTAATATTTAGAAGAAGAAGAAACCTGAAATTTTACGAAAACATAGATTTGTTCATAATTCACAGATAGTTTGCAACACTTATGCTGATCGTACGCCTACGAAAAAAATCTCCAGCATAAACTCTAGGTACGTTTGCTAAACATATGCGAAAGTCATAAAGTTTGCCGCCATAAGCATAAGACAAATTCGTAGAAAACAAACATTGTCTTGGTGATCGCCTTCTACATTGGGCTAATGAGGAATATGTCCTCTTGACTTTTCTCCCGCTTCGACTACGATCGTACAAGTGAAACCACGTCACAATAATTGTGAGCAAAAAGAGCCACTTTGGGCAATTATCGGTATTGTTTTTATTTATTAGAGCCCCGATGTGGTCGCCATTTCTAGAAGAAGTTACGCAGTAAAAGTATGAACCCTCTCTTCTAGCCCCAGAAACCATAGAGATAATACATTTCCGCTTAGCTTGGTTCTTTCTTGTCATTTTTGGCCGTTTGGGTTCATTATAATATGAGACCTGAAGCCCGGCCCTTCCTGTTCACACTAGCATTCTGGATTATTATCTTTCTTTGCATATGTAACAAAAGGAGTTTTCCCATCTTTTTTGTTGTTCTATAAGTATACCAGTGTTCTGTGATTTTGGTTTTGTTCAAGTGGTTTGTCGGTATTCCAGGGTAACTTTACTATTTTCTCCTGTGATACTTTATGTGCTCATATGATTGGCCAAGGACCCATATGTGTGTATCAACTCCTCTCATTGTCTGGGATTTTAATTTTTCATTAATACTAACCATTCCCGTTTCAGTATCCCGGTTTGTGTAGATCACGATTTAAGCCATCTGGTAGTAGTAACTGTGATTATTATTTTAGTATTCTAAGTTTCTCTTTATGCAGTTCATATTTCGTTCACGGATGAACTATTATATGATCTCTTATGTTGCGACTTATCCATTCTCGCAATGAAAGGAGGATGTGTTAGAATGTTTTTGCATTGTCCATGGCACCAGGGATCATTGGATGGCGCTTAGTACTTGGCTCAGTGAAAACTAACTCAGAGGACAAGAACTACGACTCAGCAGAACAAAGAAGAGAGCTATGAGGCCACTACTAAACTGTGACTGACTAGAAAAAAGATAACGCTAAAATAAAACATTGCAAAGTCTAACGTATTATAACACGATCATGTGAGACTCCTGTGAAGGAAACAAACTATTTTTAAAAATAACTGGAACTAACAGAAGATGCTCAACACATATGGAGATTTCTGAATACTCTACCTACAAAAGTGTGAGGAACAAAATAGGCTTGAACATATCACAGAAAATTGTATCCCAAAATACGTAATATAAATATTAAAAGTTCACTCTAAATGTGAAATATTCCACCCACTACCTTCTACACTCCACAAGGAGCAGGTGGTTATAATGTAGCAACTGCATTAGATACGGCAGAAAGAAATTATTGTGAAAATAGGAACAGCTACAGTAACATTCCGTACCACTGTCCTACGTGAGAATCTATATTTGGACCCGCCAGAAGATGCCTATGCTGAATACCAACCTGTAAATACATGTGCGGGCTTGTGAATGCACAACAAAAATAAAATATATGAACGAAAAAAGTAAAATTAAAGAAAACAATCGGTCGTTTTTAAGACCAAAACAATGTATTAGATATCACATGCCTGGAAACTTACCATGAAGCCCGGTTACTGAAACAACAACTCCCAGATCTGAACAAGGAAATCGGGAAACCGAAAAAGTCCAGAAACTAGGAAAACTTATCCAAGTGAGAGACCACCGGATCATGCACATGAATGGATGAATACAAAAACGAATTGTCACTGCACAAAGAAAAACTTTGAATGCTAAAATAATAACCACAGTCACTACCACCGGACGGCTGAGATCGTGATTCACACAAACAGGAATACTGAAACGAAAAAGATTAGAACCTAATCAAAAATTAAAACTTCATACTCTGAGAGGAGTTGATACACACGTATGAGTGGGTCTCTGGCCAAACATTTGAGCAGGAAACCTCAAAGGACAGAACAGTAAAGTTACCCCGGCAATACCGGCAAACCGCTAGAACAAAACAGAATCACAGAACACTGGTACACTTATAGAACTACAAAAAATGAGCGGAAAACTCCTTTATTACATTTACGAAGAAGGAGATAACACCAGAGGCTGGTGTGAACAGGAAGGGACGGGATCCAAGTCTCATATTATAATGAAACAAAAAATGGCCTAAAATAGCAGGAAAGGACCAACCTAAACGGTAATACTGTTTGTATGATTTCTGTGGCTAGGAGGCCAAAGTAAGAGGGTTTTTACTTTACTGCATAATTTCTTCCAGAAATAGCGACTACCTCAGGGTGTAATAAATCAAACGCCACTGATAATTGCCCAAAGTGGTTCATTTTGGTCACAGTTATTGTGAGTGAACAACATACGGGATGATGAAATTTCACTTGCATAGTTGTAGTCGAGGCGGGAGAAAGTTTAAGGTGATAAATCCCTCACTAGCCCAATGTTGAAGGCGATCAGTAAGGCAATGTTTGGTTTCTCCGTTTTATTCTTATGTGGTATGGTACCAAACTTTATGAATGTTTGGCGCAAATACCTAGAGGACATACTGAAATATTTTGTAGGGGTACGATTGTTGCCAACTGCCTCTGCATTATAAAAAAAACTTATTTTTTCGTAAAATTGTAGGTTTCTTCTTCTTCTAAATACGGACCACAATGGAAACACATGATATACCTTTTGAATTCCTGTTTCATGAGCTTCCCAACAATTTTTCATTTATGACTGTCGGGTAATTAGGGACGGAATCAGGTTTGCCAATGTGAAGGCTTTCTCCTATTTAAAATTGTCCCCTTCCGAAACAAATTTTCGCGCCAAATACTATGAAAGGTACCAAGATTGATTTCTGAGTTACCATTTATGTAATGTGGAAAAAACAATAGAATAAAATGACAGTCTTTACCAGTTGTCTTTACCAGGCGAAGTGGTTCATTTCCTCAAAATTGGGAATCTTGCTGATCGTCAACGTGGCATAGCATTTTATAATGTAGATCGCGTAGTCGATATCAGAAAATAATCTTAGCGTGTGTAGGTCACTCTTATAGTCCTAATACGAATGCGATTAACTATTATTAAATTAAATATGGGGTTTGTAAACCGCATTGGGATTCGACGTAAAAACTCGAGAAACCTTTCTTTTAATCACGGTATTTGCAACATATGAAACGGCCCGAAAGTGGCGTATCAAGAGAAGAATTTTATATTTAATAGAACATATTATTTTATTAAATCAGTTACGGATTATACATTTAAAATGAAAACGCTTGTGTCTGAAATATATGTTTCGATTATAGTATTATCTTTAAGAACGTAAATCCCATGCTGTAATGATAATATTCACAAGTAACTTTCGTATGACAAATACCTGCAGACAAATACAATACAGCCACCTCTGTCGACAGCCACCACTTCTCTGATGTTATATTTTAAATATAAATTTGTTTATGTGTTGAGTTGTTTGTATGAATACATATAGAACTGATTATTATTATTTTATCTAATTATTCACGTTTTGAGGAATATATCATTACATAAAATAAATTTTCTAGAACGGGATTCGAACCCAGAACCTCACGATTAGAAACACATGAACACATCTACCTACCTCTTTCTGAGAAAAATACTTCTGAAGAAACATGATTATTTTCTTGTCCAACACAATGGCATTGATGCCCCTAGCAATGGTATTGTTTTTTTTTCCTTTGTCTTGTTCATTGTACTATGAATGCGAGAACTATGTTTGCTGTCTTTACTTTCTTTGGAAATGTTCTTTTACGCATGGAAAGAAAGGTGACAAAACCATCATGTGATGACACGTATGCATAGATTCGAAAAACTGTATTGTTACGTATTTTAATAAATGTTACTCTTTTGTACGCTTAATAACATTTCGATATGATTTTTGCACTTAAAAAATAAAAAAATCCATCCGTACTAAGCTTCCTAGTTGCCAAGGATTAATCCTTGGAAGCTCGAATCTTGGATTTAGTTTAAAATTTCCGAAGATACCCGAAGTTGAACTTAGAGATTATTCAGCTGAAAAATGCCATAACTAATGCGGTCATCTCTTTTGGAATAGTAATATTTTAAAAGTTCTGGAATGGGTCAAAAGTTATGGAAAATTGGAAATTGGTCCGCGAGAGGATAAAAGTTTGAAAATAACTAAATAACCTATTTCCCTACTCTATGGTATATGGAACTCACAAGTTCATCGACACAGTAAAAAAAATGTTCGCCATTGGATTCTATCCTGGGCAGCATCAATCAAGTTTTCATCACAATATTTTTTATCGAAGATCTCTTCTAATATTATCCTTCAAATGACGTCTCGTCTACCCAACAGGGTCTTTCCTTCAGGCTTCCAACCGAGATATAATATAATCTTCCCTTTTCCTCCATCCGAGCTACATAGCATGCCGATCTTAGTCATCGCAATTTAGGTATTCTTACAACATCTGCTGAATCGTACAGCCTGTGTATAGTATTGTGTTATATTATGTATTCTATGTATATAACCATTACTGGGCTCATTTATTCACGTTATCTTTTATGAGTTGTATAATTTGTCTGAATATTTACATATCAGTAAGTGTCGTCAATTTGCTACTACCTCGTTAGCATGCACACAGTCTCGCCTGTCGCATGTCTCTGCAATATAGCATGTTGTTTTGGTGTTAGCGTTTCGTCCCGCCGTCATTCAGATTTGGTTCAGTTAAGATACGTTCTCGGGGGGATTTTTATGGTCTCTTAATTTTGTAGATTACGTTCATCTACTTAATTGAACTATGAGTAAAATAAACAGATTTTTGATGCATAAGTTTGGTTGGCAAGTAAAATATAAATTAAACTGCAACAATAAGTTATATTTTTGTAACAATTTTGTTTCGCTTATTCATAATTCGTTTATTTAAAAACACTGGCATGCTGCATAACAGGCACTTTGACTATATAAAGGCATTTCCCATATTGGTCAGCGCGTACCAGTTCCTTATGCTTCGATTTTTTTATTTGAAATTAACGAGTACTCTGTAAGGTAAAAGTGATTATTGTTTCGGAGCTTCGAATTTGAAGTAAGTCAACATGCAGCAATATTTGCATACCGAGTTGTACGTGAGAAAAAAAGGCAACACATGTTTAAGAAATTTGATACATTGAATTGTACTCGGAGTAAATTTGTTTTCTACTCCTTGTATTTTGAAAGTTTCAGTAATAATAGTTATACATCATCGTCAAGTTTTTTCAAATAATTTCATAATTTTCACTTGTACCTACCACTATAGAGACCGCGACTGGATGTCATACATATGCCATTAGTGTGCCCTGTTCACACATCACTTTGTGTAAATACCGTCCACCATTTTGGATCCGCCATATTATATTCAAGTTATGTTTTTCAAATGGAAATAAGTGCAAGTTATACATCAAATCCATGTAAAGGTTTCGCAGAAATGCTCTGGTGTTGTTAATTCGACAGTATCTTGAATCAGTTTGAACCAAAAACAATATTCCTTCTCTCTACGTGAACATAAGCGAGAAGAAGTACTTCTTCAGGATCCCTCCTAAAGTGTCCTCCCAATGACATCTCGTCTTCCCAACGGGTTCTCTCCATCCGGTTTTACAACCAAGATATAATATAATAATCTCTATTTCCCCATCCGAGCTAGATGCCCATCTTAGTCGTCGCGAATTTGCTTTTCTTACAAAATCTGGTGAATCGTAATTTTTGTTATGTTCTTCATAATGCAGCATCTATCTTCCTCCAGTATTCTCTTCCGTTTTGGCCCGTCTATCTTTCTCCCAATCTACTCAAATCACATGGAATTTATATCTGTCTACCAGTGTCGTACTGTAACTTTCTCAATCGCAAATATTACCGTTAGAATAACTATTCTGTATATTTTTAATTTCAATATCCTTGATACTAATCACGAGGTTAGTATTTTCTTGACTGAATAGAAACATAAACGTTTAGAAAATGAAAAAAAGAAGAAGGGCAGTATTATTTCAGAGGAGACAACTCTTCAAGGAATGCTTTTCATTTTCTGATATTCTTGCAAATTGGTTAAACCTTTAGGTAATAAACACTACAACAATACGAGTATACTTAAAAAAATATGCAAATATCAGTATGCTGGAATTGAAAGGAGGGAAAACTTTTATGTGTTACTTTGGGTGTCACTCTTTATGAATATATATACATTACAGCTTATGCTGCAATTCTATTCATCTCGTTAGTAGCATTTGAAAAAGCTTACTTACGTGTGTTACGTAGTAATTATGTTGGGACATCTCTTCTAATCATCCTAGACTCGTAAATGATTCGACTTCCCCTTTAATCATGTACATACTAGTATCATCCATGTATTAAAATTATCAGAAATAACCTTTTATTTATCTTAGAATTAAAATAAAAAATAAGACAAATGTCGCTCACAATGCATTATTTTGACATTACACCTTTTAAATGGGAAAGGTATCTATAAACCGTCCTGAGCGGCAGAATTTGTATCAGACACATGTTAGCTTATTTCTTATCAATTTGCTATTAACCACGAGCTACGGCGGGGGACTATTTGGATTTAATTCGTGTTTGGAACATGTATAGTGTAGAACAGAGAGTTCTAATGAGGGGTATGCTATTTTCAAACCATTCCATGTCATTAAGGTCAGCAAAGTGTGCGAACCAAACGGTTAATTATTTTGAAATAAAATGTTTCAATGATGTGGTTGCAGAACGTAATAATAATAGTGAGATAACATAAAAACAAAGATTGATTTTTTAATTTATGATAGAGAGGTGAAGCAGTGACCAATTTTGGTTTGTTGTTACTTTGGATCATATCTCTTTTCACTGCGTGTCATTATCATTTTCTTAACGTAAATTAAAACATTTATTTTTAACAACAGGGCCGCATCACAAAACTAGCAATTTTATTATATTGATTTTATTTTTAAAAAATCGATTGCATGATTCTTATATCATACGAAATTTCTCTTCATTTTGTCATCGTTGGAGATTGAATGAACGAGCTATTAATTCTAAAATTTATTTGATAGGCTTTTGAATCAAGTGAACGTTCATTTATATATTGTCATAAAATAAAATGCGAAAGATGTAGCTTGGCAGTGGAACGTTAGTTCTTCGAAATTAGGGTGAAATAATTTAGCAAAATAATCATGTGGCGTATACGGTTTATTTAAAGCAATATCGAAAGAGTCTGTCATTTCTGCTATTATAGGTGTGGGAAATTAAGGTGCTAACGATTTGAATTTTGTTATTAATTAATGTCAGCACCGTTTATGTAATTTCAAAAGCGGGGCAAATGAAAAAAAAATATTTTTTTTTGATGAAGTTATGTGGAAATGTCTTACTATTTTTTTTTTATTTATGCTGTCATAGTATTTAAAGATATATATAAATTAGATCATCCAGAATGTACTAAAGATTTTTAATCCTACTATTTCTAAAAAAAATAACAGTTACTGTAAAGAGTATCTAAGATGGTGTGTATCCGATGACACATGCAGTTTGTAATGCAGAAAAATACATTGTGAATCCGTACTACCATCTCCAGGGAAGAAAATAAAATAAACTCTCAACAATGATGATTATGAGAATGGCCCAAAAGTTAACTCGTATCAGGTAAAAGTACACACCCTTAGGTAATATACGATTATAATTAACCTAAACTTCGGCAACTTTAAAAACAATGAATGTAACTAAACTTCCTTTTTCTCAGTTTTACGAAATATTTATTTTGATTTGATTGTTGAAATATTTGTCAGTAAATTGTATATTTTTATAACAAAACGTTGATTTTAATTAATTTACACACACAGCTATGAACTGTTTAAAATATGCAGACCTATAAAACTAGAGAAGTGCCAATGCGAAAGATCTGCTAACCTGGACGATGTGAAATGCGGGAGATTGCGGGAGAAACTAAAAACATGCCAAAGAGTTATAGCACAAACTCTGCTATAGTTAATTATCTCAATAGTACTATAAAAGCAAACAGAGTGTACGGTAACAAGTAAGTTTAGTTTTCAGACTAGGTCTTACTTGAAAATTTAAACTAATTGTATCGTTTTAAATGTTATTGAAATAGTTTACGATTTGAGCAGTTCAACAATTCTCCTCCATATCACCAGTGTCTGATTTGAAGTGGTGATGTTTGGGATATCTTCCCTCTCTGCTAAAACCTTCCTTGGCTTTGTTTTTCGAATTATCTCCCATGCCTGGTATATGAACGGATGTTAATTACGGGTTTCTGCGTGCTCTGAAATTTTCACCTTTCTAAAAATTGTACAAATCGGACCCAATAATAAATCTAACAATATGTTGATAGATAACAGAAAACGAAAAAAATACATGTCACTTGAACAGTTCAATAACTAATTAAATAAGCTAGAAAGTAATTTTTCTTTTCATTTTTGTTCATCTTTGTAGAACTTCTTAAATTGTGTCACTTTTTGAAATCTTACTTAAATGTTGTACACCCGCCAATGGTAAATAACCCTTCTAAACCACACACACTCTCTCTCACATAGTTTTCTGTTTATAGCAAACAAGCGCTTTTATCGAGTTGCTACCATCAACTATGTCGCAGTATATTCCAGTACTGCCACTCTAGAAAGTCCATTTTTTTTTATTTTTACTTCACTTTGCAGCTCGCGCTTTTTGTAATTTTTCTAAAAATGCGTGAGTCTGCAGGTTCTTTGCGTGAGGGCGCGAGTTGATGCTTGAATCCGTGTGTGACAGGGCTGGCTACTGCGCGTCACGTGATGGAGAGATCAAGTCAACATTTCTTCGGAAAAGTGAAAAACAGGATATTTGTGTAGGTACCAAACTTTCATTCAGCCGGTGCAACTGATCTAGAAAACCTCAACCAACATGTGCGTGCCTCAGTGTCGTTCTGCCTTGTGAGACCATGTCAGATACAAAATTAACAACATGTTTTAAATAATTTAATATTTTTCTATAAGGATGTATTGAAATGTAGAATTTCTGTCCGGAAATATCTAATGCCTACAGAAGAAAGTGAATCCAGAGCCTTCTTGTATT
>JAGDQP010047870.1:0-14903 GCA_022664845.1 Lepisma saccharinum
CAGAGCAGATTTGAGGTTTTCGAGAGGTTCTGCGGAATATGCTAATACTCCTTCTGATCCCTGCTGCTGTTTTAATTCTATGTTGTCTTCTGAGCTCTCGATTTTAATTTCACGTTCACTGGCATCGACCAAATATTTCTCAGTCGGTAAAATTGTTTCATCACAGCATGATGGATCTACATTATTCTCGGTCTTTACATCAATTGATGTGTATGTCTGAAAAAATGTAAAGCAGTTGTCAGGCTTAGGAGCTAAATCTGCAATTTTGATGTATTATATAAATGAAAGTGTGTAATGAAAGTAATATACGATATTTATAGAAAGGAGTAAACTCGTTAAGAAAAGGTTAAGAAAAGCCGAGGTTAGGAATGATAAGAAATGAACATGGAGATTTCAGGCAGATGCCACTATAAGGTTTTGAGAAAGATATACGAACCGAAACGGGGAGAATGGAGGATAACTGGAGAATAGAGGAGACTGCATAATGAAGAACTCCGCGGACTGTACGATTCACCTGATATTGCAAGAGTAATGAAATCGCGACGACTAAGGTGGGCAGGCCGTGTAGCTCGGATGGGTTAAAAGCGAAGATTATATTCTATACTGGTTGGAAAGCCGGGTGAAAGGAGACCATCGGAAAGACCAAGACGTCGTTGGGAGGAATCTATTTGAAGATATCTTAAAGAAGAAAGTGTTCCTGATGAAATCTGGCTTGATGTTGCCTAGGACAGAATCCAATGGGGAACGTGTGTTACTGCGGCGAATGAATTTGCGAGTTCGATAAGCCATAATTAGCTAGTTAGTAATGAAGGTAAATTAACAATTTTTGTAGTTTTTTTTTACGTAGGAACCACAGGACAAATTGAATATATAGTATTACATTTATCACCATAAACTTTATGTTGTCTCTCCCGTAAAATCTTCTAGAGTTGAAATTGCATGTTAGGCTTCAAAGCCTGCAATAGCAAAAAAATAGTACCTTTCGAAACCACATCAGTAAAAACTATATGACATCCTCCGACACTCCTATTACTGGTTTCAAATGCAGTTAGCACATGTCGGATTAAGGAAAAAACCTAAAAATTCCAATTAAGCTTTTGTGACATCCTATAACATTTCACTTAATATATATTCCTCCTAGAATTTATATGTACGATTTCGAATATTTCCGGGACAGTGTGTAAATAAGTACGTAAATGCACCTACCTACAAATTAAATAGTTACTGTCGTAATGGGTGTTGCCACTATTATGCTATCAGGCAGACATCCACGTTCACTTTGATAGAACGATTTAATGAACTGATATTTTTAAACATTTTAATCTCTCTTCCTCCCTCCCCTCTCTCTCTCTTACACACACAAACACACAATAACACGCACACATATACATACATACGACACAAGCATAAGTGTGATACAATTCCGTATGAGTTAATTTGAAAGAAGTAATAACCGTCACCCGGTAGGAAATTTACAATATATTTTCCCAATAAAAGAAACGTTTGTTGAAATGAATGTATTATTATTATTATTATTCAGGCATATCTAATAAAAAATTGTTAAGAAATCAATGTGAGATATCGGCTAGGAGCAAACGACTTGTTGTTACCTGCTGGGAAGTATTCCTATGTATATGTATTTCTACCTGCTTTTATTTAACATAATTTGTGGGAATCCTACTTTTAGTTTGGTGAATCCCTTTTTCCACTACTCGAAAATTTGGAGATGCACTGCTGCCCAATTTTGGATAAAACAGGTGTCAAGTATTTAACGTTTCTTCATGTCCAACACCATGCAGCCTCAGTTCTTTTACTAGTATTGGAAATATCGAGCTCCAATGTTTAGCTTTTCAAGCTACCGGTAGCCAAGAACGTCTAAACGAAATATTTGTTCATCCTCGATATTTTGTACTTGTTTTATGCAAGTAATCTCAAGATCTGTTTTGCCGGTTATATATACACCTGTATATATATATATGTGTGTGTGTGTTTGAAAACATAAATAAATTCAAATTTATTTAAAGATAAACAAATGCAGAAAAAACAGTGGTTGTTGTTCATGTGTGGAAGCACCTTTTATGATCAGTATACGGTTGATAACCCTGGTTGAAGAGCAGCAGCATATTTTACACATGGAAGAAGGTATATGTGCTGAAGGAACGTCGTTTCAGCAGTTGATATGTTGTATGTGGTAGGATTGGGAGTTTAATAAATCCAAGTAAGTATGTTACCAAAAGTAATAAGGGAGTATACTTTCGCGGCTTGCAGCGGGATGAAAATCAAAATTGGAAAGCCAAAATCGTGGAAACTGAATGTAGCAGAAGCAAACGCAGAGAGCATTGTCCACATGAAAACCCTTGAAGAGTAATGTCTAGAAGATTTAATAACTAATGTACGGTAACACTGCGTGTAAAAAGACAGTAACTAAGGAGGTCTTAGTGAACATGCGGGAAGGTTCAAAGATTCATTCAGCATAAATATGTAACAGTATGAATGTGTATTAATATGTTATATTTATAATGTTCCCATGCCTTCAAGTGATGATGTGATTTTTGTATAGTGCATATACTTCTGAGTAATGTGGGTGGTGAGTTGTACCTCAAAGTCGACTTCCCATGCAGAAGAAGCACACTTAATCTTATGCAGGAGGAAATAAAAAGTAGAGGAGATATAGGTTCAATGTCTTCTTATTTTCATTAAGTGAGTGTTCAGAACAGTTTTGTGGTGATTGTGGTTGCTCCTCTTTGCTATCAACGAAAACAATTAACAACATTTGGTGTAATATCAGCAAAGTATTACCTCCAACTTTCATTGACGTAGCTGGTAACAATAATATATTACTGAGATAATACAAATATCTTATTTAATACGTTATCTCATGCAATTATTTTAATGTTTAGTTCTCAATGCACTTCATAATATTTGGGTTCCCATATCGCCATATTTTGTAAGGACAGATGGGTGAGAAGATAGAAAGGTTTTGCAACAAACCCAACAACATGCGCGTAAGACATAGTGTTGTTACCAGCTATAATATTCATAATATTACCAGCTATAATATTGTTACCACCTATAATAACAGTAGCATGATAAATAAAATATCATACTTTTATTAGTATTAGTAGTAACATTGCTTGCAATTGTAATAGTTACTACTACTACTACCACTAGTACTACAACTAATAATAATGTATGTTATTTTTATTTATACTGTTATTGGTTTTAATATTATCATTATTAACGAAAGATAGTTTGCAAAACGGATGTTCAGAGGTATTCAATTGGTGCTGAGGGTGAGCCAACCGTGATTTTCGATTCGTTTCTGAAAAATCGTTTCCAACTTTCGGCCATCCTTCCAACTACGGACATTATGGACAGCCTAACAACATGTATGACTGTTCGCGAATTGTATATTAATTGATGGTATTCTTTCAGGTGCTGATTAGAAAAAATGAGGGACTTTGGACCAAAAGTAGTAAATTGTGACCTGTTCCAGGCCGTGAAGGTATATGGGAAAGTGTCCACTACAGCAAACAAAGAATTCGGATACTTTTCTATAAGGCACATTACAGTAACTCTTTTAAAAGAGGCCTTAAGTAAAAACCAAACAAGCATCTTAAACAGTAGGGTACAGGGTTTCTGTAAAAGTCTATGCCAAAAATGGAAGAAAGCACAGCGAACATTATTACTTGAAGCAACATGACGAATGGCTGCCGAAAAGTTCAATGTGAAATTTGAATAGATTACATCCCCTATAAGTGTTACCACTTGTGGACGGAGAACGCCATTTACGGTTGTGTTAATGATTCATACAAAACTAAGGAAAAACGGATGAACGGCGAGTGCGAAATTCGCATGATGAAGATATTTTTGCAACAAAATCCCTCACATGGGATTTGCTCACAAAATCTACAGAAAAAATCTCCAAAAGAGGAAATTAACACTAGACGAGGTTGGATAAATAGTAACTACGGTTATAAGAAATAATTCCTTACAATGATTAAGAAGCTCTGGTGCTATACAAGCGCATATGTCTAAACATGCATCCGCTGAAATAAGAAAATGTGCAAAATGGACAAATCATTTACCCGCCATAGGCCAATTTGAGAATAGCCAAAAACTGATATCCCGAGGGCATTGAAATATAATTTTGTTGTGTATACATTTCTTTACAGTTCATCGGATAGCACTCTTCTCCGACTTGCATAAATATTAACATTTGCAAATGAAAAAATCCCGTGTTTGATGTATAATTCGGGTTGAAATGTTCTCCAAGTGGTGTTGCGATGAGTGCTAATTTTGAAGAATTTATGGAAATCGTTCAAAGTTCTTCCGAAAGTGAAATGAACATTTGTACAAAATCCATTTTCATGTTTTCTGTTGCTCGTTTGTACAATTCTGCTACTCCAAAGAACAGTGGAGAAGCGATAAGTGAAAATCGGTGCCCTGCTTTATGTATACTATAGGCCTCTCAAGTCCATATAAACTAAGGAACCACAAGAAACCACAATTGCGGAAATACAAAAAGTTACAGAGGAAGAAGTCAATGTTTTACGAACGGCAACTGTTGTGCATTGGGTAACAATACTTGTACCTCATAAATTGCACATGACTATGGTGGATTCAAAGGTTATTAATCTTCTCGCTAACTCTTCCAGCCAATACTTTTTAACTGTGGTTGCAAACGTAAACAAATTAATATCTTATAGAACGCTTTGAAGTTCTCAATCAACGAGAATGCAATGAAATATGTTTTAAGCACATAAGACACTTGGATAAAGTTCCTTCAATGTATCTTATTGAAATCGTTAAGCTCTATTTAAGGAAAACAGCATTAAAAGTGCTTCAGAGGCTGAAATGAAGGAAATAAAAATTTGTAGGAAATTGTTAAGGACATGTGAAAAAATGGAAAAATAAAATAAAATTAATTGTATGGGCGGTAACAGCACTATGGCTTACGCCCGTCCCGAAAATGGTTAAATGCTGACCAAGTTGTTCAGGAAAGAGGAATTTCTAATACTGACAACGTTGTCAGACGATGTTTGCAAATCCTAACGAAGGTGCAGCAGCAACTGGAGTAAATGTAGATATCATTGGCCGTTTTCAAACAGTTATTTCTATCATGTCTAGTTACCGAGACAATGATACCGAGAAATGTGTTAAGTGTGCAAATGACACAGCCACATGCAAACTTGTACAGCTGGTTCCGAATGAAACCTAAAGTTCACTACTTCATGGTGCACCAGTTGTTCAAAACGTTTTACTTTTCATTGGTATGCTATCTGAAGATGACCAGGAATCAAGAAAGGAAGATTTCAGGCATGCCCGCACATTTCACAACTGGAAAATTTCTCATATCAGTATGAATAATAATGATTATCTACTAGTTAAAACTTTGCTATGTTTGACAAAGACAATCAAATCCTTCAGTTCTGAATAAAGTTAATATATTTTTCGCACTAGAATACTTGTAAATTGACATGAAACTTATTTTCATTTCAGGAATGTCCGAGACCTGAAAGGTTTATTATTAATAAATGACTCTGCATTTCCAGAGTACACAATACATCTTTACCTAAGTTAAAATCTATTGCAGGTTTCAATGTAGTTCACAAAAATCTATTAGATAAGTAAACCATAAACATAGAATATCAACAAAATATTAATAGGCCATTCATTGACATTTGGTCTCAGATGTATACAGAGCGTAAATAAATGCTAACGAATTAATAATATTTAATATTGAAGATATATTCCTAGAAATGTTTCAATTAATGAAAAATGAGAGAAGCTGATACAGATATTCTTTGAAATAAAGTAGTATCCAAATACATCATGGAAGTATATGAAACAAGAACGGAATCAATAACAAAATGTCCCACTACTTACATGCAAAGACGATTCTGGATTATTCAAATGATTTTCAGAATATGCAAATGTTCTTTTATATTCGTTCTCCTGCTTTATTTTGCTGTTTTCTTCTGACCAATCGCTTTTAACTTCAAGTTCACTGACATCCACTAAAGATATTTCTGTCGATAAAATTGTTTCTTGACAATATAATGGATCTACGTTGTTATCCGTATTTGTACCAATTGAGCTGCGTAGCTGTTTAAAAATATAAATAAACAGTGCTTTTAGTATGCACATTGGGTAATAAACATCTAGCATCCACTTGCTATTAGATTATTAGCCTCAAAGTCGGTATAACAGATTCGATTTAAACATTCTATCAATTTTCTTTTTGTCACACTATTCAAAATTTTATATGTAAAACTAAGGCTGTTAAAACTTATATGTATGGTCTCACTCAGCTAAAGTTAACAGACACGTCAAATACAAAGATAAAATGAAGTGTATGGGCACTAACAGTACTATGTCAACAGTCACTTCAAATAAAAATTCTTCATCAAACTTGTATGTTTGCGAACATTCAAAGGAGAGTCTGTAGTTAAATGTATAAACATATCAAGTTCATAATGTATGCCTATCAAGTTCATGATTACTAGTGTAAAAGGCGTTCAAATACCGTATTCTCGCGTGTATTAGCCGCACCCAAAAATTTTAAATAAAGTTTCACAAAAAAAAATCTCGAATATAAACCGCACCCTAAAATTTCTAGATTTGAAAGCAGCTAAAAATAAAACAGTACTTATACCGTACACACTCAGACAAAAAAAAATATGTTGCAAAAGGAACATTTCTTTCTGTGTGACATTTTTCGTAGGTACATTATTCACCTCTTATTCACTGTCACTGTAGGTACCACCAGAACATTTGGCTTCACTACCGGTATCATTATCCCTGGTATTCCACAGCATGTCATCCTCGGAGCCGTCTAGAGCATTGGATATTCCACACTTCAAAAATCCTTTAACGATTGTTTCAGGCTTGACACTTTCCCAGGCTCCCAGGATCTATTCACACACACGCTGCACAGTGGGACGTTTGATCTTTCCTTTTGGTGTAAGGTCATGATTTCCTGTACCCATCCAATCGTTATAAAATATCCGGAATTAACTTTTAAAGGAGCGATTAACAGTAACATCAACGGGTTGGAGGATGGAAGTTAGGCTCCCAGGAACCACAGCGACATCACTTTTTAACTCCGTTAGCTTATCCTTTACTCGAGGAGTCACATGGCATCGGAAGCTGTCAAAAACTAACAAGCTCTTAGGTTTCGGCAAACCATCAGGTCTTCTACTCCAAATTGTTTCTAGCCAGTCCAATATAAGATTCTCTTGCATCCATCCCTTTTCCTGCGCACACACAACAATATCCTGCGGTAAGTCTTTCGGTACAGTCTTCCGTTTTAACACAACGTACGGTGGCAGCTTTCTTCCATCTGCCAGAACAGCCAGCATAACAGTACATCGCTGCTTCTCACCACCTATAGTCTTGATTCTTACTGTGCGCGAGCCTCTTGGTGCAACTGTACTAGACATAGGCAAGTCCCAGTAAATGGGTGTTTGATCTGCGTTACCGATGTGAGACAATGTATACCCATTAGCCTGTCGCTTCCGAATAACGTATCTCTGAAATTTCAAAATTTCGTCGTCAAAGTCTTCGGAAAGACGTTGTGCAACTGTTGTCCTACGACGTAGTGGTAGACCATTCCTACGCATAAAACGTGCACACAATGCCGCGCTTGCTCGAAAATTATCACGGCTTATACCCATCCGAGATCCTTCCTCACGAGCTTCGAAACGTATCATATCAACAGTTACAGCAAAACCACACTTCTTTCCTCATTCACATATGACAAAATATTTTCTTCCAACGGTGGATACTTAGCTGATTTCCCACGAAATGCCTTTCTCTTGCCGCTTGTTGCTTGAAGTTCATTCTTCTGCTTTAACCACCGACGTACGTTGGATTCATCCACGCTAAAATGACTTGCCGCAGCTCGGTTTTTGTTTTGCTTAGAGAATCGGACAGCTTTGAGTTTAAACTGTGCATCGTAGCTAAATCGTTTGCCTGACATCTTCCTTCGAATTCCCGTGTCACGTTCTGCCAACAACAATGGATTTTTTTACTTAGTCGTTAAATACACGCTGCTGTGTTGCCATGTGTTTGTATCACCTCCCGCTAGATCTATAGCTGCCTGCCCAATTCGCTTCAAAAAGCATTAATTGCTGCGTGAAAATTGACTTAGTAATTCCGATGCTAGAGGGAGCAAAATACATCCGTTTTAGTCAGTAACTCTTGAGTATAGGTATAGGGAAAACTAACTATTTCGAAGAGTTTTAGGAGAAGAATGTGTATGTGTACAAATTGCACCCTTGATTACGCGGTGTTGCGTTGCCACATATTTGTATGTATTTGTAATCATTCGCGTGTATAAGACGCACCTTGGATTTTTACCTGCATTTTGTCAAAAAATGTGCGGTTTATAGACGCGAGAATACGGTAATATTATCTTAACATGCAACCAGTTTCACTAAGATAGGACCATGAGAAACTAACAATTTATTTTTTATATTTGCACATTACATATCTACTCATATATAACTCTTTCTCTCACCCACCACTCTCTCTTTCATAAGAACGTATAAGACAACTTTCCGCATGGGTTAAATTAATAATATTAAAACAAACGTTCAGTGAAATGAATGTGATATTACTATTTTAAATCATGAATCATTTAACATATCTACGCAAAGGAAATATGTTTCATATATCTACATCTCACAGACGAATTGCCGGTACTTGCTGAAAAACAGTTACATTCGTGCTTATTCTCACTCCTTTTGCTTTTAAAACTCTACTTCCTCTGCGAGGATCCCATGCGCCATACCTGGACAATATTGCATTCTTTAATCTTGGATAAAACAGATCACAAGAGTCTTACGGTATCATGAAAATGCTGTTTCATTTTTAACGGTATTGCAAGTAATTGCAATTCACTTCTCAATACTATTTGTTGCCAAAGTACGAAGAGTATGAACACCGAGGACGGAAATAGTCTAAACGTTATAGGTATTAAGGTTTTTATTTGACTTAAAGAATATGAAGTAGCGAACGCTTTTATTCATCAATGATAAACATGATCATTGTAAAACAAGTTACACAGTTGATTCAGCTACGAATATATTTGGACGCTAAAAGTATAGCTTCAAATTTTCTGGGGTTAATGCACAAACCATGGTTTATTGATTATCTCGCTCAGATTTACAAATCTTGATTAATTATATTTATTCCAAGAGACGCTCTCATGGCGAGGATGAAAAGTTTAGTGCTATCGGCATAATGGTGTTGAGACAGAGCAACAGCTATATCGTTGATGTACAGAAAGAAGAATACCGAATACACTGCCTTGATAGACACGATATGAAATTATTATCAATGACAATTTGTTACTAGAGAAGACGAAATATTAGTGGCCGATTAAATAGAAGAGAATCCAAAATACGGCAGTATCAAAATAAAAAAAATGAAAGCTTCAATTTAGCAATCTGGACGACGTGGTAAACAGATTGTGTGGCTTTTCTATAATCCAAAATACTAGTTTTGTATTATGTATATGATATAAGGACTCACGAAAACCTTCTGTTACGTGCCCAACGCAGTATTAGTGCTAGGGTTAGAGGATTTAGTGGTTTAGAATTTCTACGGTAGCTTTGAATTTGAGTATAACAAGATATTCCCATGACTTCGATAATGCAGGGAGAATGCTGATCAGGCAGAAGTTTGTAGTACCCTTCGTTTGGGCAAAGGAAATACAATTGTCAGTTTCCACAATGGTGGGAAAATTCCACAATTGATTGGCATATTAAACATAAGAGCAACATAAGCTAGAATATGAGGCAGGATTGGCTTCACCAGTCGCTCTTAAATTCGGTCGGCACCTACTGCATTTCCCTTAACCTAAACCTAATTGCAAACAATATTTCAAAAGGAATCGCGTATATTGTGACGGTATGTGACTGATCTTGTTTTATAGATATGTGACCTACGTGAGGTGTATAGCCACGTGAACGTCACAGCACCTTCTGTGAAGCTGTAGTGCTTTGATATAGGGGAAATAGTGACGTGTGCCTTTAGTAGCTTGTGTAATAGGACAATAGCAGCTAATTTGAAAAGTTTTCAATGAACTGTAGGATTTCACCTGGGATCTGGAGGGACATTCTAAGAACGCGAAACGTTCCGGTGAGCGAAAAATCTGGAAAACAGAAATACGTGGTTAGGCTAAAAATAACGGGACTAGTGTTCATGTCAGTAGTATACGTGGGGCAGTGCGCATGCGCGTAATGCAACCTTGACACTTCGAGAAGGGAATAGTACACATGAGTTCCCACTTTAATTCGGGTTTAGTCCTTGAGCAGCGCTTCAAGTGAGAGGTATGCAGTTGTGTTCCGGGAGAATGGCAAATGTTAATATATAACAGCGCATGAACATGAAATTTCTTGTGAAATTAAAGAAATCACCGTGTGTATCGACGTCACGTATCGCGAGTGTTTAAGTGGCACAAACATTTCAGCAAGGGACGCGACAACGCTGTTGATGATGAAAGACTGGCTCGTCCTGTCACAGCAATAACATAGGAAAATGTGACAAAAAAAAGTATGACATTATCCGGAAATATCGCAGACTCAGCATTCGAATTATAGAAAACATTGTGTGCATCGATAAAAATTATGTCCGCAAAATTCTGCAGGACCATTTGAACATGCGCTAAAATGGTACCAAAATACTCACGCAGGAGCGGAATGAATTCTGGAAACAAGTGTGCAGTGACGCAATGGAACACCTGGAAAAACAATCGGATTTGTTAATGAAAATCGTCACTGGTGACGAGACGTGGACTTTTCAGTATGATCCGAAAACGAAAAGGCAATCTACGCACTGGAAAACTCCCTCATCACAGCGAATGAAAAAGCACGCATGAGCAAATCGAAACTGAAGGAATGGCCATTGCGGTCTTGGTTATCAATGGCCTCCTCCTGACGAAATGGGTATCATCAGGTCAAACAGTGAAAAAGCAATATTATCAGCAGGTTTCGGTGAAACTTCGAGAACGTGTAAGAAAGAAAAGGACTCTCTTCTGGAAGAACAATGACTGGATTGTGCATCACAACAATTTTCCTTTACCATTAAGCAGTTTCTGGAACGTAAGACTCTAGTGTTGGAACACCCACATTGTTCACCCGACTTGGCACCGTGCATTTTTTTTCTTTTTCTGAAAGTGAAATAAGCTCTCAAGGAAAAATCATTTTCAGACTGTGGAAGAGGTGTAGCGGAAAACGGCAGCGGTATTCGAGGCGGTAACACCTGAAAAGGACCACAACTGTGTACAATGGAAAATTTGTATACAAATGTACTTAGGAGAGGGCAGTATGTTCCCATACAGCACAGATACATTCTAGGAATATTCTACGAATATCCCCCTGAGAATATTGGAATATCCCAAGGATATTCTCAGATATTCTTAGAAGATGCGTAGAATATTCTACGAAAATCTGAATGTCCGGGATGAGCGCATATTCCAAGGATATCCGAAGTATATTCTACAAATATATGGAGGATATTATTTCTTTGGGGATATTCTCAGAATATTCCACGAATCTTCCTGAAACTCCAATCAAGAATATTCGTTTAATATTCTAAAAAGTATATCCTAGGAATATCCTTAATTGATTCCAAATATTCTGGGACATTGTACGCATATTGTGGATCTAAAAGGGTTATCCCTGGGAAATACAGTGCTATGTGGGTTGAAGGGGATCAAATTTAATTTCTCGGTTCCTGATAATAAACTGTATTTTTTGGCAAAAGTCTCATTATGTTTAGCCAGACCTCCTAGCAGATCCCTGAAACACCAAATAATTTAAAACCGTACACAACCGATGATCACCGTCTGACAGGACATCAAAGGTATACATTTCTATTAAAATTTAAAAAGAACCCAATTACCTCCAAAAATAGAAGAGCAGCTGTTCAAAAAGTGTTGTATTTGTCCATCGCTAATGGACATTGGAGGGGTGCAAATTTGCTTGGTGAAACTATCAGTCAGCGCTCATATTATTTTACCTAGACAGACGCATCTGGCTGTAGCAGTAGGGCAATGCATCCTACTAAGGTTAACAATGTACACCACGCTATGGCTGTGTAGTACTAAAGCGAGGGTGATTCACATACTACTGAGTGGGACAATAAGATGCAGTTCATTGCTGCATTTCTAGACAAATGCTTCCAAACAATTGTTTCTTGAATGAACTGTTGTAATTTCCAAGATAGCAACGTCAGGTGCGATGCAGCTTTTATTTATATGCTAGGGTATGGAAAGAACATTGATCAATCATGAGATGACGTAAAATAGAAACAATGTATAGGACATGAATCAGTTAAATGTGGTCTATTGAAAAATCAACCTGTCTTAGAAAAATGGACGTCCGACAATTCTGTTCAAGATGAGCTCTGAATATTGTTCTTATTAACAACTGATTATCAAAATAGGCTAGTTTTTCACTTACCTCAATAAAAGTATCCGACATTTCTATCTTCTCATTTTCCACATCTTTGAACTTTTGCGACATCACAGACTTGTCAAGTTTTGTACTATCACAAAAACCCACATGCCTTACTTACTTCAATATTAAACATCAATTATAACACATCTACTGATAAGTGTCTCTGAAAGAAAATAAATATGTGTTTAATTACTATTTAGCTCGAAGTGCAGTTTAGTAAAAAGGCAACACCAAGAAGGAGAGATTTTACGAGCCCCAAATTTGAAAGATAAATATCGAAAGGTACAGGTGGTGAGTTAATAAATTACCGTTCTCTGGGATGCGTGACAACCTGGCAAAAGAGGCACAAAGCTGCTCATTACTAGTACTAACTTAGTAGCCTGAGGGCCGACACGGGCGTTCAGAAGGGCTGCAAAACGACGTCGCGTAGAAAGGATGAGTCCTTGAAGACCATCATTTGGACACGACGCCACAAACCATCAAGTTTTAACTATGGGAGGTCACTCCCATGAGAAGCGTTGTGCATTCATGGGCATGACGTGTTCAACCGGCGATAAATCAGGTTAGCGCACCGCAGAAGGAAGCAGGGCGATATTGTCTTCAGCCAGGAACGCTATAATAATATACCACCACAATAAAGATTTTTTAATTGTACTGCATATAGTAGACTTGTTGTAATTTAACAACACCAAGAACATATACTGCGACATATTCTGTAACAAATACAGCGATAGTTGCATTATTTCATACCCTGTACCTTTATTCTAGTATTTCTAAATTATTGTATTTTGGGTTTGGCAAATATATACTGACCTGTTGCTAACCTTTATAATGAAAGTAAAACGTGCTAGTAAATATCAAACAATAATTCGAATTACAAAAGAAACGGATAAAAATATACGTTTCAAAACGAACATTTTTTATTTTAAATAGTTCAAGTGATCCTAGTGTCCAAGAATTTTCTGAAAAATTGAACGTCGCAAAAAAAGTTTTATTCTTACTTTTCATGCTACCTTGAAAAGAAAACTATTTTTTTTTTTTTTTTTTACTTTTACGGGAACCCTGACGACATTTGATTATCAATAAAGTACTTACGAGAAGTGTTAATTTATTAATTATTGTTGGTACCTTTACCTTTACAAAAAACACTACACAGTACTGTTTCTGGCAAAGTTTTGAATCGTTGTTTTAAGTTTCCAAGGTTTGCGCCAAAGATGATTAAGTGCCTTAAGTAGGTGGTGCTTCTCTCTCGCTAATGAGATATACTGCAATTCTAATGTAAGTATCAGGTATTTTGTACAAATTTTAACGTAACAACCTTGAATTTTACTAAACCTAGATAACAAATGTATAAGATGTGCTAAGTAATGAATAATAGTTATGAGAACAAAAAAATCGTCAACAAAGCCAGTTTGATTCATGAAAAAAAAAAAAAAATCTCGAAAATTTACGATATTATTCCCGGCCTGTACATCACTAACTGATCCTGAAGGAAACAGAGCAAATAAAGTCCATGATACTCTACATAAGAAACGTTAATGACCCTTTATTCTATTTATACCGCGTAAATTAGTTTTGCTTGTTTTATAACATTTTCACAGAGAAAGCCTTACAATTCATTCTGACGCTTTCATATAACCCATGAATATGTTTCTTTTTTTTAAGCCTTACAACACCATATATCAACTTTAAGTAATGCAAATTTGTTATGAGTGTCGATGCTGAATAACATCGAAAATATTAAAATTGAAGCAAGATATAAAAATAAAAGTTAAATATATTTTTATTCACATTTCTAACCTTGAGTTTAAATTTAAATGCTAGACACTTCATCACCGGTGAGTTTTCAACAGCTAGAGACTTAACACTACAGTGTACACTAACACTACAGAGTACACTACCTATGTCCTTGTACACTAACCTCAATTGGTACTTTTTGGTGCTTTATACTTGCCAGCGCTTTCTCTTTCATCAAAAGACTTTGCAAACATCCAGTTCCGACAAGTATGCTGTATAACGTTCTCACTTCTTAAAATTAAATACATGTATTTAGTTTATTTCCAAGAGTGTACGAGCGATCGTAGTATATAAGATTTTCTGTTACAAATGCCATACAATATCGTTAGGTTCTGAACGTAACATTGCGGAGAAAGTTAATCACAGAAATTAATACCAATAAAAGGATTTCTTGAGAAAACTTTGATAAACATTACGATAACCTAGAAAATTAACTCTTACTGATCTATTTCGTAACTTCCAATTCTTTTTTAGGTAATTCACTGACGTTCCGACAACATTTAAGCTGCAAGTCTTCGTAGATTGTTGACGACAAGCAGGCGATTGTAAGTTCGCGTTAAATAAGTATATATCGTATAGACGTGTGGTTAATGCTCGCTGGGAGGATGCATGTCACCGTCGTCACGCCTGTAGACT
>JAGDQP010047872.1:0-14902 GCA_022664845.1 Lepisma saccharinum
GGAAGGTGACTTTGGTGTTAACAGGGAGACAATTCGTAAGATCTTAGTGGAAGATTTAGGCAAGAAGAAGGTCGCAGTGCGCTTTGTGCCACACTCATCATCTGATGAACAGAAACAAGCGCGTGTTGATTACGCCCGTGACATCATTGCAACTGCCCGTAGGAAGAAAAATTTCCTTCTGTCCATTGTTGCAGAAGACAAATGTTGGTGTTTTCGTTATGATCCAGCTACTAAACGTCAGAGTGCCGAATGGAAATCTGCAGATTCTCCAAAAGGAAAGAAACTTCGTCTTCAAAAGTCAAAAGTGAAGACAATGCTCATTTGTTTCTACGACAGTAAGGGTATCATTCATCATGAATTTGTACCAGAAGGTCACACAGTTAATGCTCAGTTTTATTTAGGTGTTTTGGAGCGTTTGTTGAAGAGAATACGTCGTGTTCGGCCTGAATACTCAACCCCAGGTAGCTGGTTCCTTCTCCATGACAACGCTCCAGCTCACCGAGCAGTACTTGTTGCGGAATATTTGGCCACAAAACAAGTGTGTGTGCTGAATCATCCCCCCTACTCACCAGATATGTCCCCCTGTGACTATTTCCTGTTCCCTAAGCTGAAGTTGCCATTGAAAGGACGACTTTTCGACAGGGTTGAAGACATCCAAGCAGCTGTGACAGCGGCATTACGGGCCATACCACAAACTGAGTTGCAGAAGTCATTCCACTCCTTGTGTGATCGTGCCACTCGTTGTATTGATGCAGGAGGGATGTACTTCGAATAATAAACAGGTATTATTCAATTACTTTTGATTGTTTCGTCAGAATAAAATCAGTCTCATTACTTAATTGTCGGACTGTGTATATATATATTTAAGTTTTGTATACATATTTGTATCTGTACATTAAATATACATTTAATATCAAACAATACATATTTAAAGAAAATATATTTTATGTAACGTCATTGACTATTACTGTAATGACCATGTCCGGATAAAATTACGTTTCTTTTTTACATATTAGTTGCTACACTATGAGTGCTACTTCTGTAAGCATCTCGTCTGCTTGCTTCACCCTATTGTAGTCATGTTGACTACTTCTTAATATGTTTCCAACTACTTATGTGTAAAGAACATACCATATTAAATATTGTTGATAAAAAAACTATTCTAAAATTCCGAGATTAAATATGTCTATATCATAAAAAAAAATAATATTGGTCCTCCTCGTCAACTAAGAAGTAAGCTTCCGTTGATGCTCGTTTGTTTTCTGCTACATATACAGTTAGCTTTCTATGTGGACCAGATTTTACATAGTGTAAAAAAGTTCGTGCTAATAAATTTCTGTATTATAAAGTGTGTGCTCAAATTCCATAACTACCGTATAAGTTTTTTTTTTTTTGTGAAATATCAATAAATAAAATCATGTAATCATGAATAAGATAAGGCGTGTCGCTAGTGGGAGTGTAATGACTGTTATCCAACTTCAAAACATCCTTCTCACAAGCAAAACCGCTCTCATCCGACATGCCTCTGCCTCAATAACCTTCGTTTCGTATCCCTCATTTGTAATTATTCACATCAGACACAATGGTATACCTTTCACTGTATTATTTATTTTCTGATTAATATAAAATACTTGAATCGTCCTGAGTTGTTCCATTTTGGCTTGCACTTTCAATATCAATTGAAGTTACTCGTTCTTGTTCCGTTTGAGTTGCTTTCGTTTCATTTTGAATTAACTTATTAGATGTAAAATCGTAGTCGGTCATTTCTATGTCAATATGACATACAGAATCGTCACGTGACCTTGCTGACGTGTATTGAACGGTAGCCTTAGTATGTTTTTCACAACACCTAACTTTGCGTATTAAACAATACACTACTATTGCCATTAACCATATCAAATTCAATGCGATAAACGTAACGACTACTGGTAGTTCCAATTTAATTTTTATTTATGTTTGAGTCTGAAAGTTAAGAACAAAATTTGCATTACTGTTTATATTTTAATCTTCCTTGTACTACACATAAAATAAGTTATTTAAGTCTGGTTCATTCTAAACCTTCATATTCAAAAATATACTTGTTTACGAGCGACATGTAAATAGTAATTAATTTCTACCCGAATAAAAATTTTACAAACTATTGTACTGCTTCTGCGTCTTCACTTTTTACCATATGCGTGTAATATCCGGTGTAATCCTGATGGAGAAGGTATTTTCTTTAAAAACTCTATTTGAATTTTTCAGTGTGCTTTTGTTTTAGTGTTTTAAGTGGTTTAATACTAAAAGTATCATTAAAAACTGTCAGTGCTATGCCATATTTGGATATTGTACTAAAGGACTTAAAAATGAGACCAGAATTACTTTTCAATTATTTTGCTTCTCAGCTCCATACTGAGCTGGTGGAATCGGGTGTCGACTTATTGTTGTAAGTATTTAGTTCATTTATTAATTTATTTAATTCTATTTCGTTATGTCAATCGAAAATTCCCTGAAATTTTATGTTTGTTTATTTTTTTTACGTTATTTGTCGGTTATATTTGGGAGAAAGAAGAAAATAAACTCAGCAAAAGTCATTGCTTTATTTTTCGTCTAGTAGTTGTTTAACAACCGTTTGTAATTCCTTAATTTGCTTTTTCGTTGCCATTATTTTATGTGAGAACCAAAAGAATTCACCTATAGCAATTCGTATTGGAATTAGCGTTTAGTAAAATATTCACAATTGGTCCATTTAAATGTTCCAATAACTTTGGAACTGTCGTTAAATTAAATTTTAATTTTTACAACTTTCGTGTTAGATTTTCAAACTGTTGATCGTCATTAGTTCTGCATTTACGTCATTTACATTCATCTGTCATTCGGATTCAGGAATATGTACTACTTGCAGTGTATGTCGAGTCTTGATCGTAAGATCCGCTATTCTGATGGATTCAAACTCCTGGTATGGAACAAATATTGCATGATTTACTTGGTACTTTACGTGACTCTAATTTACCATTTTGAAAGCCTTTGATAGATATACCCATTCACATTTGAAGATAGCAGCACACCTGCTGGAGTATACTCGTAAATTACTGCTTTTGGGTAAATTAGCAGCACACCTGCTGGAGTATACTCGTAAATTATCTGCTTTTGGGTAAATTATCTTCATGAAAACGTTCAGTGTTGTGTTGCGTTTCCTGTAAATACTCCTTCATTCCGATACGATTTACATCAGGGACGGTATCATATGTAAGGTCAAAACTAATCACCATTGGGAGAATCAAGCTGTCTTTAACATTCAATGATAAACCCTTAATTAAACAATGATATGCCTGCATTTTGGATGATATTTTGCCTTGCTTGTAGTATGTCCTCCGATTGAGTCATCAAAACCAAATTGTAGAACATCAAAATGCCTACTATTGTACTCATGTCGTGTGAGTTTCGTGTACTTGTGAATCTAAAACAAAAGAAATAAATTGATATTATTCGTCTTCCCTTTTATATTTTCCATTTTTATACTTGTGTTCGAACGTGTTTCTTTTAAAACTATACTAATTGACAAACTTGTGTTCAGTTTTCATAGTTTCTAAAAATAAAATAAAAAACAGCCCATTTTACATATTTTAATACGCTTATTTTATTTCGCTTAATTAATTATTTCCAACTGCTTGTCCACTTTTTTTTTTTTTTAAATTTGCGCTGGTTTTTGTCTTTTTCTCATTCCTAACCATCAAAATTTTTTCCAACCGTTTCCAAACTTCAAATCCATCCATTTTAAGAACCTTGTGTGTACTTTTGAATGGAAATTTCGGTCAACTGAGACAGCAAGGTGCGTAACTTCTTACGCTTCGAGCAGCATCTCTCGACCTCGAATCAACCTTATTTCCAAGTACAACACAAACTTCCAAAAATTTCAAGATTGAACATTCTCATGCCTTGTTTTGATTTTCTATTTGTTTGGATTTGCCAGTTCGAATTTTGACCTGCTTCAGTTTACATGCGTTACCAACAGTCCTTTTTTAAAATCAAAATTGTCCTAGTTTGACATCTTTGACTTTCACTAACTAACACGTTTTCCTATCCTTCTTTTTGTTGTGGGAAAACTGACTGATTTTTGAAAAGAAATTCTGTCTGTACCCCTAATTACTGCATTCCTAAGATTCTTTTAAATTCGATTAATACCCATGTCAATGAACAAAATTTTCATTCTTATATTCGACTTTCGACCAGCGAAATGTCTATTTGTGATTGATCAGGTCACAAACTGCAATTGTGGAACCTTTGTCCATTCTCATAGCTATAATAATAAAAAAGAGCATTTCTTATATTTTGCTACTAACCTAATTTAAATTGTAATAACTGTTTTCGTTTTTAACATTTTCTGTATTTCCCCTATACCACTTTAATAATTTAAACAATTATTTTCCTTTCGATACTCCTTTTTTACATCTTCAGATCATATTTTGTGATACTAATGACAATTGTCAATTTCATACTCTATTTTCGTGGAAATAAAACACTTGAACGCTATACTTTTGTCGTTTATGGAATCATGGTTCGTAAAATTCGTCCTTATATTTATATTTCGTATATAAGTGGATGTCATCTATAATCTTTGAAAATTTCGCTACCAAAAACTCGCTCCTCGTCACTATGTGCGCTTATGTATATACTTCGTGATCTAATTTTGCCTATTTCGTGAACCTGCAGAGTCCTAGAGCTACATGTTTATACATAATATTTATTTCAATATCTTTTACTATTTCAACTTCTATAATTTCAATATAAATGGTAACCGTAATGCATATTGGTTCAATGTACAATTATAGTTGAATAGTTGTATCGGTTCACCGTTATTTATTTATATTCATATTTAATATTACTATCATATTAACATTTATTGTTACCGTTATTGGACTTGGAGTACTTCTTATTTTAACAAATATACAAGCTTTGAGCTTTATTGAACCGTGGGCTTTTCCATTCAGCGGGGGAGCAGTAGACAAACTCCTCCCTCTGGGGAGAGGCCTCGTCCAGTAGTGGATCGAATCTGGCTGTGATTTATTTATTATATACCAATATATATCATGAACTCTGGAAAAATAATTAGGGAACCTGAAAAACTCAGGGAAAATAGGTTTAGAATTTGCATGGGAACCCTGTTTCGGGATACAAGAAGAGTGATACAGTTTATCTTGGCTCAGAAGTTTTGGGCCATGCCAAGGCTGAACAGTTACAGGGGTAATTTCATTCACAATGTGAAGGACTAGTGAGAAAGAATAGCTTTCCATGGATGGGCCTTCTGTAAACTGAAAGTTATTTCGTGCGATTGAAAGTGAATGGAAAAATGACTATTTTTGTGAACTCATTAACATAGGAAATTGCGAACTACACATCAACAATTCATTCAAAAGTTGGGCAGATGAAAGTGGCTGGAAAGTGGACTAGTTCTTGGTGGCACTCGACACATTATTTAAGGATACTACAGCGCGCAGAGAAGACTATACGAGGATAACACAGACAGAAATTTTCCCAATGTGAAAAGAACAGTTGACATCCCTCCAGTCCGTTGCTTCTGAAGTTACTCCTTTCCTCACTTTGTATCAAACAGATAAGCCAGTGCTTTCATTCCTTGGCAGTGACTTGTTTGAAATGGTGAAGGACATTATGGGAAGGTTTTTGAAGACATTAAAAAGTCCCTGTGATCTCTCCAGTGTTCATGTAAGTGATTCAAGTATACAGTGTTTCTACCTTTTCTGAGCAATAAACTGAAGCAGCTGAGTACAAAAAACAGAATAAAAGAAAAACATGAGCTGGAATTTCGTATGGCTTGTAGCAAGTTTGTAAGCCTTATATGTATTATACCAAACGGTCGCTCTTCAGGTGGCGGTACGCGAGACCGAGAAGTACGAGCTAGACATAGTGATACAAGAAGTTCGGTGGGAGGGTCAAGATAGCATCCGACAGGGCAAGTACACTTTTTATTACGGGGGAACACAGTCTCACGATTTCGGAACAGGATTCCTCATTAAGAACAGTATCCTTCAGGCGGTTCAGAATATAGAGTTCGTCAACGAAAGACTATCGTACGTTACGATACGTACCCGATGGTGCAACACGATTTTAATAAATGTCGATGTTCCAACCGAGCAGGCTAATGATAACGACAAAGATACATTTTACGAGGAGCTAGAAAGGCTGTTTGACAGATTACGGAAATATAATATGAAAATTGTGTTGGGTGATTTTAACGCTAAGGTAGGGAGGGAGGAAAACAATAGTCCTAATATAGGCAAATACAGCCTTCACGGAATCACCAACAACAGTGGAGAAAGACTGATAACTTTCGAGATCTCAAAAAACCTACTAGTAAAGAGCACATATTTCCAGCACAAAGACATACACAAATACACATGGGTATCACCGGATGGCTCGACCAGATCGATCACGTATAAGTAGATAGAAAAAGGCATACCAATATAATAGATGTTAGGTTTTATAGAGGAGCGGAAGATCACACAGACCATCAGTTGTGATCACAAAAGTGAGAGAAAAGTTATGCATGGCGAACAGAGAAAGCAAAGGATCAAAACAACTTAAATTCGAAGTTAAACGATTAGATAATCCAAGCGTAAAGTAGACTACCAACTCGAACTCTGAAATAGGTTCGAAATCTTAGCCGACTTAAGTGATGATAATGATGATGATAATAATAATGAAATTGATGTAAGTAAGATGTGGAGGCAATTCGTGAAACAATTTAAGAGCGCAGCGAAGGAACGTGTAGGTGAGAAGAAACATCAGAAAAACAAACCTTGGTTTGATGGTGAATCCCTTAAGGTTCATGAGGAACAAAAACAAGCAAGCTAACGATGGCTAAGTAATAAAAGCGAAGCAAATACCAACCACTAAAGTAACGCGAAACGAATCGTCACACGCGGGCTCAGAAACAAAAAGCGAAAATATCTGACAAAGAGGATTCAGGAGATAGACGAAAACAGCGATACAAATAACAAGAGATCTATACAAAGGGGTAAACTCGTTAAGAAAAGGTTACCAGCCGAGGTTAGGAATGATTAGAAATGAACGTGGAAATATTCAGGCGAACGACTAAATTGTCGATGTGTGGAAAAGTTATTTCGACAAACTTTTTAATGTACACATTGGGGAACAAAAAGAGAAATTTGAAATGCATACCGGAGAACCGTGGATATCCAAACCTAGCGAGATCGAGATCGAGATCGAAATGTCGGTAAAGAAATTGAAAATTTTCAAATCACCAGGAATAGACAATATTCCAGCCGAATTAATTAAAGCGGGAGGAACGGCAATAATCAAGGAAATACATACATTGATAAGTGCTATATGGAGAAAGGAGTTGCTTCCAAAGGAATGGAAAACCTCAATAATAGTTTCGATCTACAAAAAAGGCGATAAATCGGACTGTAATAATTACCGCGGAATCTCGTTACTTCGAACCTGTTAGAAGGTATTAAGTAATATTCTGTTAACAAGCCTAAGTGTATATGTAGATGAAATAATTGGAGATCACCAATGTGGATTTAGAAGAAATAGATCCACGTTGGACCAGATTTTCGCCTTGAGACAAATTTTGGAGAAGAAATGGGAATACAATGGGACGGTTCACCAGCTGTTCATTGATTTTAAGGAAGCATATGATTCTATCAAAGGGGAAAGTTATACAGCATCCTGATACGATTTGGAATTCCAGAAAAACTTTTTCAACAAGTGAAGATGTGTCTCAGCGACCTCATAAGCAGAGTTCGAATAGGTAATAATATGCCAGATAGTTTCAAGATAGTAGTATATGCGATTTTAAAAATTAAAGGGGACAAAAAGAGACTATCATAGAATGGTTTGAATCAATTGGTCGTATACTCGGATGATGTAGATTTAATAGGGGACGATATAGATGCACTACAAAGTAACACCGATGTCTTAGTAGAAGCGTTCGATGAGATAGGTCTATAGGTAAACATAGATAACAAAATACATAATAACAAGCCGAAACACAGGGAGTGAAGGAAATAAAAACATAAGAATTAGGGATGAGGTCATAGAGAAAGTAAACAAATTTAAATACTTGGAAGTATACGTAACAGGCAAATATGAGGTCACGGAAGAAATAAAAAGTCGGTTAGTATCGGGCAACGCATGTTTCTATTCATTCCAAAAATTTCTAACTTCGCGATTAATATCAAGGAAATTGAAATTGAAGATATACAGAACGGTTATTCTGCCGGTAATACTTTACGGTTGCAAAAGTTGGAGTTCGACACTAACAGATGAACATAAATTACGTGTGTCTGAAAATAAGACTTTGAGAAAGATATACGGGACGAGATGACTGGAGAATGGAGGAGACTTCATAATGAAAAACTCCACGGACTGTACGATTCACCAGATGTTGTAAAAATAATGAAATCGCCACGACTAAGGTGAGCAGGCCATGTAGCTCGAATGGGGGAGAAACGAAGACTATATTCTATCCTGGTTGGAAGGCCGAGACGTTGGGAGGACAATATTAGAAGAGATCTTCGAAAAGTAGGTGTTCGTGATAAAAAACTGGCTTGATGTTGCCCAGAATAGAATCCATTAGCGAACGTTTGTTACTGCGGCGATGAACTTGCAAGTTCATTAAGCCATAGAGTGAGTTAGTTATGTGCAAAACACTGCCCTTTGCAGTGGGCTGTAGTTAAACAAATGTCATGTTCTGAACCTGCAAAGATGTTGCGTGAAAAAGAAGTATGTAAAGAGAATTTCACATCCTTGTTAAGATATTTGGCCCAGAAGAATTATGTGCGAGAAGGCCAGTGTGATGACCTTTTGAGACAGTACAGCAACTTTCTGAATGAAGCAGTGCAAGATGTTAGTTCTTTTGACAAACGAATTGGTACACTTGATGAACTCTTTTACAACATTGTGGATCACAACTCCTGCTTCTCATGGGCAGGCGACGCACAGTGTGAGATTTCATCAATTTAGGGGAACTTTATTCAGCGTGTGATTGATATTGGCCTGTGGCAGGTTTGGACTTACCATTGTAATAAGCGATGTCTGTGCTAAAGAACGTTGTATTTGTACTATTTACAAAAGAAGAAATAGATTTGTGGGAAATGTAAACACATACGTGTAGTGACCAGTCTTACACGCAATTAGTGAAAGTAAAACAAATAGGATTTCTGTGATTGGCTTGTAAGGCAACCATTTATATCTAAATGAACCATTAGTGACAATTAGTGCAGAACACTGAGTACTCCGGACAACAAAACAAAAATGAGAAAGTCAGGGAGTACGCAAAACTGAAGGGAAATATATGTTCATTAGTCTGAATTACTCTGAATCACTTCTGTATTCGGAATGGTCAGAGGATTCATTCATGCAAGGCGCTTTTAGCAATCGTACAAACTCGGGCATTATGTCCGAACATTTGGTCTTTGCAGGCGCACGTTTTCTAGTAATATATGGATATGAGGTGATCAGCAATCTTAGAATTAAATTTGTGTTGGTATTAACTCTTGAAAGTTTTCATGTAAAAGGTTGGTATTAACCCAGTATTTCCTGTTGACCTTATTTCGAGACCCCTGTGCTTCTTCTGAAAGCTGGCCTATTGGTAGAATTCTCGCGGCTATATCTTTCACGTGAAATAGAACTTTGTGCACACTGACGGTCATATAGTACCAAGAATACTCTTCCAAATACAGTTCCGAAGTGCAACGAGTGTACTCACCAAATTTGTCTGTGCCAACCGGAAACCACAATTTAGGCATTCAAAAATAAACTCTTAATTAAGTCTTCATTTACCCCAGTTATTTCGGACGATTTGTCAGCATTCCTAAAGAGCTTGCCGACTGTATTTCCATCATTGGTGTTTCCTGTCTGTTGTTTCGGCATACCTACCAATAAGCCGAGCTCAGTACGGAATTTTTCATGGACGTTTTTTTTTTCTTCCATTTTCATCCGATTTGTTTTGCCGTGTACCTGCCATGCTTTAATATCTAGTTGGTAGGTAATGTGGAGAATACATTCCATAAAATGTATCCAAGAATGAAGCGGAGAGAGTCCATAAGTTAATAGGTATATTTTTCTTCGAAATCTACCTAAAAAGTTCTGAGCTACATTCTTCTGAGAAAGCATACCAAGATTATTCATCTCCCTCGGTTCTATTCCACATAAATAGCATGATTGCGTAGACGCACATGAGCATACAGCATTACAGACTTACCCATCAATCATACAAAAATCATCTTAGGCCGAGCCATAAATTTCTTGCCACCTACAGTTATTATGGTCGGATTGGGGTTCGTGATCTGTTCTTCTACTTTCTGCACTTCGTTTCTGGACAAATTCAACCGTTTCTTTTCCAAACAAACCTTATGGGCGGCAATATATGGTAAAGGATGGCGCGGGATTTTGCCAAATAACACAGCTCTGATTGTTAGTGACGTTGTACTTTTGAATAGGGACCATAGACACACTAAACAAACTTTCGTCAGTTGAATGCTCATCTCAAAATTTTTGGTGATATATACTTTGTTGAGCACCATCACTGCTCCAATAAACAACAATGTCAAAATTTCGAACATCGGACAGGGTTCGAAACACATCTTTTCGTGCGTTCCCAATCCTTCTTATAGTATGATCAAGAAGGGACTGTACCGGTATATCAGCGGATGTTTGTGATTGTTATTTCATCTGGATAACAACGTTGCTTAGCATCTCTAACCTTATCATAAGATGGACAAATATTAGAGCTGGGTTTTCTTGCCTGATCATGCACGACATTGTACTGATGTTTCTACAAATTCTCATCAACTAATAACGCCAAAGCTTCATCTGCTGATAATTTCGCCAGAACTAGACGCAAAGATCTTCGAGATTTCTTGACGTTCGTACCCCGTGTGGGAAAAGAACAACAAAGTTCCTTCACAGTCGCTGCCTAGTCGCGTTTTCCTGCTTTCCGTAGTTTTAATTCAGTAACTTTCGACAGTTCCTCGTTGCTGGTTGATTACACAAGTGATTTAAGTTCTCTATTCTGCACTTTTGAGGTACATTCTGCCAATTGTATATCCGGTCTACCGCGCTTTTGTCCCACAGAAGTGTCTATCCGTAGATCAGGCGCAATGTTCAAGTCGACTTCCTTTTCCAACAAGGTTGGAAAAAACGTATTCCGGTATCGATGGGCTTGTGACGGACAGGTAATTCGCCCTCACATGATTATAATAACATTTAGTGCAATTGGATATTCTTAAAGTAATTTTTATATTCCGACACGCATTGATATCGTCGCATGCATGAAGAGACGCTTGAGTCAACGCCCGGCGTATGTTTGTGGTGGTGCTGGACAAGTCTGCCCGAGAGAGCTGGCAACATTGCATCGTCCGATACAGCAGAAAACATTGCGCGCGGCACGGGAGAAGAAACATTAAGCGTGCGCCAGTGACAATAAACTCTCATTGTACAAGTGTAATTACTTACATATACAAAACTTATAGTGTAAAAGGATCAGTGAGTTCTAAGGATTCACAAGAATATAAAAACAGGACGAAAAGCTGGGATAGTGAACGCCAAGGAGCAAGTAACGTATACCTATTTTTGCTGGACGACGAGTACGCCGCACTGAAGGTAACCCTTTTCGTTTCTCTTAATTATAGACAACCTGTGGAAATCTAATTACATATTTGCAGTGACTATTTGCAAGCTTAAGAAAGGAATATATTTTATTGTGTCGAGTGAAATGACATCGGATTATTCGTAGCCTCGTTGCATCAGTTACATATCGTCAACAGTGCTCTTGAAGACAAAAAAGAAGTCACGTGATTAAACGCGGGTTGTTGATGCTCGGGACGCTATTGTTAACGTCCTCGTCGACTATCCGATATGCGTTTTTACCTTGCCTTCGTTTAGATAGTTTTCCTGTGGGCAATAACTAAAGAAATACAATCCAACTAAATAAAGGATCCTATTATTCTTTTGGTATATTTAGTTTTAAGTCGTAATTTGCTAACATTCATTGGACTCGAAAGCAAATAGATAAAAAATCAATGCAAACACAAGAATTGTAAAAAAAAAAAAAATTTTTTTACGGAACCTAAGTAGTCAGTTCAAAACTCCTGTATTATAAAAAAGATACTAACAGCGTAAATTATGTAATACTATGATACAATAGAATTACTCGCGCGGTACCAGTACATTGAACTGAAGTAATATTAGAGAAAACCTAACTCGTAAAAGTAAAGATAATAATATTAAAACGATTGTGATATAAGTCGCTTACAATTTCTTCAAACTGTCAGGACGTCTGTTAAAGTGACAGTTGAAATATAATATAATAATTTGTGATCAGTGCCTATCAGGTACATGTAAACAAAGCACGTTCAGAGATTAAAGTCGAATGTCGTGAAAGTTAATTGTACTCCGTCAACTAATGTGAAGTACAACCTTGTTACCTGTTAATGAAAAATAAATATTGTTGTGCATGTTAAGTATAAAATATACTTCATCGGACTTGAATGTTTATGGAGCACAGGTGTACGTAAACGTCGTAAGAGCGTAAGGAAAATATAGTTGCAGAATTAAGTAAAAATTGTGTAACGTTGGGCTCAACGCTTTACGGGTACCCGGCCGATAAACATTTTCATTAACGATAATTTCTTATAATTGATGTCAAAAGCATTTTGATCGTTTCGTTATTAGTAGAGTGCATTATTGTGTATGTTACTCCTGTTTTGACACATTCAAACGCACTCAATTTTTGGTAAAATTATCACGTACCTACAGAAGTAAACGCACACACAAAAAAATAGTCGCGTGTGTGCCCTGTAATCAGGTCAAATATTGAATATATTCATTGCTTTGTAGTAACATATCAACTTATTGGCGTTTTTATGTATGTTTTACCTTTTGTACCGACGGCATACCAAAATACCGGATAAAGTTCGATTTCTGAAAATAGTAATAAAGTATTCTAAAAAGTGTAGAAAGTGTTAGTATTTATTGGAATACTGAAGAAAACATTTCTACTAAGCTATTTCGTGAAATTTCACCAAAAGTGACATTTTTCAATATTTTGGTCGGAGTCAGTAGAAGTGGTGTGGATTTCTGCGCCGGGACCCCAAATACTAAAAACGTGGTTTTCCGCCTAAATCCAGTGTTTTCCACCCATTTTCGAGTGTTTCAACGTTCGTCACGCACTTTGCGACCGTTTCCCGCCATTTGCACACATTCATCTATTTGTTGATTTTTGTGCGTTTTTACAGTATTTCGGGGCTCAGAGGACCTATTATCGGTATTACCGTTCCACCAACCTTTGTCTCCGGAATTCCCTGGCTTACTGGTTTGGAAGTATTATACAGGACCCCAAGGGTGAGCAGTAGGGTTGCCTTTGTCCTCGCTCGTTATCACGGAAGCTATATTATCCCACGGCGCTCTTTTCAAGAGAAGTGGGGCGTACACGTTTAATTACTGCCCGGCAAATTATTGTACGGATTGGTACTCCGGGAGGAAGGAATTCTTCACTTACCAAGAGAACCGTCATAATAATTTGGTGCCGAAACCCGGGAAGAAGAAGAGGATTAACGTGTTACGAATTTGATCAGCATCCTTTTTCGTGTGTTCATCTTGGACATAATACTTTCACCATTGTAGTAGAACTCGTAGGCACTAACGGTTGTTGCGAACAAACTATGGAGGACTACAACATGAAGCCAATCAAAAGTGAAACGCAACTCGTTGAATCTACTGGTACTACCGGTAAGGATGAACGTGAGGCAATTAAGTTGTTATGTTGCGGACAGAATCGACCGGACAGTGGCACTATTACCTGTTTCCGGTGTCGTAAGACTTATCATGTCGAATGCGTTGGCAGGTGCGATAGCTCTTGCGTTAAGAAGGAGCAATCTGACCCAGGCGTCACGTTAACCAAGTCGTGGATCTGTTCTCAGTGTACAGAAGCGCAATCACCCGAACCTAAGGAACAAAAAGAAGAGAGCTTTGGATCATTATTACTTCAGATGTTAGAACAAATGAAAGAACAGCGGCAAGAGATCCAGGAACAGCGTCAAGAGATCCAAGAACAGCAACAGAAACTGCAAGCAGTGATCCAGGGACAGCAACAAGAGATCCAGGAACAAATGAAGGAAACCCATGAAGACATCCGGAAGCTGAGTGATGAACTAAAGGAACAGCCGCTGAAGATACGTAATGAAATCAATGAACAATTTCAGGAGATGAACGAACAGCAGCAGAAATTGCGGGAAGAGATCCTTAAAAATCAACAGAAAATTCGGAAAGAAATTGAGGCCCAGAGACAGGAGCGCCAACAAGATGTCAATGAATTGAGAGAAGAAATGCGTGCACAAGCTCAGGAGGTACGCAACGAAGTCAACGAACAATTCCAATTGGCGACAGAACAACAACAGAAGACACGAGAGGAACTCGAGGAACATCGACAAGAGACTCGCCGTGAAATCAACGAGCAGGCAACACTGGTGGCAGAGCAATTAGAGGAATGGGAAGTTACTACACGTAGGACCATGGATGAACACCAAGTAAGACTGGAACGAGTTGAACGACAGCTAGAGGATCATATTGGTAAGGCACCCACATCCTATCCAGGTTTAGGTTCAAATAGTACCAAAATTGCGTCGCGATATTACTTAGATGAATGTGTGTCGGGTCAATGTTTCGATGTGAATAAAGAATTACCTCCACAGCGTTCAGGTGTTATTGATAACCCAGAAAAAGTTATATCTCAGTGTTCTCCCAACTTAGCTATCAAAGATGGAAGGTTAAGTGTAAATCGATGTGTGAAGTGTGAAGAATCAAGTACAGGACCAGAAAGCGGATATTCTGAACAAGACAGCCCACCAAGGTCAGCAGAGGATGGTACGACTGGAAT
>JAGDQP010047873.1:0-14901 GCA_022664845.1 Lepisma saccharinum
GAAATTGCAACGCTGCTTCTAGCAATTCAAGTCTAGAGAGTTCAGACTCAAAGTTCAGAACCATGTCAAGTGTCAGTTCGTGCCGATTTTCTATTTTGTTTTTGTGTATTGTTAAAAGAGTTTCATTGTTATAGGTATGGATATTCACTACGATAATCAAGTGATTTCAACAATGAACAAAAACGAAAATAAAAAATCAACGTGAATTGAACTCTTGAAATGGTTACGAACTTCCTTCTCTGAAAATTTGAACTCTCTTGGCTTGAATTTGTAAGAGCAGAATAATAATGTCATGCAACGAAAAAATACATTTGAATGTAGTGCTGCCATCTATCTTTGAGATCGTTGCTTTACACTAGCCTTAAATACTCAAGCACTATCCAAATACATTTAGATGTTTGGGTCTTTTCTGTTTACACTTCCGTTTAAAATTGGTGTTCATGGTGTGACTCAAACACCATTACACGATCGGCCATAGCTGAGTTGGTAGAGCGCTTTAGGTATCTCAGTCACACCAGGCCTTCAAGTTAGGCCTTGAGCGACTCCTTCCAGCATCCTTTCCCCTTCCCTATCCCGCCCTGAACCATAAGTACCTAAAGTCCATAAGTAAACTTAGTTCAAATCTCCACCGGAAGTGAGATTGAGACTTCTTTCGGATTGTATGCTTGAAACCTTCAAAGCAGGGCCTTTTTCTTCCAGTATTTGTTGAAATAATTTCCATAACGAAAATCAAAACTAGCTATATAATCGACTGATCTCAAAACAAGCTCAATTTACTTTCCATGTGTTTGTAATAGCATGTGATGTTGGTAGCTAGATCCTGATAATCCTTCGATCCAAGCTTCGTAAGTTATGGTTATTAAATTAAAAATGTTGATTAGTTGGGAAAAGTGCCAATATTTACGGTATCAATTTATTCGTTAACTAATATATGTTGACAAGGCTTATATACTAAAACTATTGTAATCATAGTACAGCGTAACGGTTTCAGTGTTCTTGCAACACCGTCGTCAGACAAACAGAACACAATTGCCAGATACAGTGTTGCATTTGTTCGGTGAAGGTGTTGCCAGGACACTGAAACTATTGGGTTATACTACAGTATATGCTTTTAATAAAATTTTAGTGTATAAGTTCTGTCAGCATATTATATTTAATAACTATGGATACAAAGCCTGAATATAATTACATCCAAAATTTTCGGTGCCAAACGTTTTGCAGGCATCGCTGTACTAACATTTTTTTTAAAATTTATTATTTGTTGCTTTCTATTTGAATTTGGATTTAAATGTCATTTATGGGCTATGGCTCAGACAGGGATAGGGTAGAGGGAAGGATGTGTGGAGGAACTGGCAAGGGCCGCCTAACTTGAAGGTACTATCTCGGCATTTGGCTGATGTGACAGAAAAAATCTTGGAAAGTTTCTGAGTCAAGTTGCTTATCCAGACCGTCTCGAACGCGAAACCAGCGCTGTACCAACTAAGCTACGACTTCTTGGTTGTTATTTTCTGTGTATCAAGTTCACAGAAACCGATAGTGTCAAGAGTTCTTGAGATCACTCAATAGGAGAAAAATACCTACTTGTCCTAGAAAGTCAAGCTATTTAGCATTCCGTCGCTAGCGAAGTAATTACTAGCAGTTACTACGTGTTTTGTACATAATCACAAACATATGAATAATAATTAATTATTACATTTCTGAATGTGTGTTTTTTATTTTATTTTTGGCCTTTAGGCATCTAAGGCTCAGGCCGGGTTAGGCTAGGAGGAAAGCATTGAGGAAGCAGTCGGCTAGGGCCCAAGTTGAAGGTACCAACCCTCCTTTCCGTAGTAGGACTGAGGAAATCCCTGGAAAACCTAGAGGATTTAAGATGGCCGGCCGCTAGGATCAATCCCAGGACCTTCTGAATGCTAAACCAATGCTCTACCACTGAGCTACGTCCGCTCAGTTCTGAATGTGGAAATACCAGCGGTTATGATTTTCTTTCTAGTCGAGCGTGTAACTTCTAATAAAAAGGTATCTAGTAATAGCTTCCGAACCAAGCTCGGATTTGAATCGCGCCAGGGTGCAGGGCCACAGACTAACATCCGATTCCATTTGCCAGTAAAGTGTTTCCCTCACTATCTTGCCTCCTTGGTAATTGGAAAAAATTTCATCAAGCTGCAACGAACATTGTAGGGTTGTTTTCAGATTGCACTATTTTCAGACGTAGAATTTTTTTGCGTCCAATATAGTCTGTGAATCGGAGAATTTTGGAGAAAATTTTCGTGAACTGGAAGATACCGTACTGTGTATTGAGAGAACGTTTAAACAGCGATGGAAACTATTTAAAACTTAACGATGTAATTAATAAGAGCGAAGTGATGGGGTAATTAACATTGATTGATGTTTCAAAGTAGAGAAAAGATTCGTTGACTGAGTCTTTTGTAGATTTTGTATGTTTTTCCTTTTAAACTGCATGTCTGTTCGCACTGTGTGAATTAACACTCCTTTAATCCTCTCCTGTAGGTTGTGTGATAACACAGATACTACAGACAGTAAGTCTCGAGTGGAACCAACTCAGACAGTGGCTCTTACTCCTGATCCAGATGAAAACACCAAACACGGAGAAAATACAGGTCTTGCAGATAGTAGCTCATCAGGTAATCAACTCAATCCTAATCCATTTATTCCATTTTTTATTTAAAGACCATTGAGGACGAGGTCTTTCATTTTTCTTTTGCACCTCTTGAAGATAAGCTTTTCCTAAACTAGCTAGTGGCTAAATTAACTTTTTGCTTATTTCGTTGCTTTGTGTTTATTGCCTACTGCATGGAATATATTTGAATTTTATTTATGCCGTTTAGGCATCTATGGTTCAGGCCGGCATGGAATATAAGTTCCCACTTCATTAACTTGGCACAGTTCTCGTGGCCTGTTGAAAGTTTGAAATTTTATATTTTAATACGTTTACGGCTACAGGTCGACAAGTATGTTTTTGGGCGAAGAAACGGGCGAGGTAGTGGTCCTCTCTTTGTAAAAGTACCAACCCGGCTTTTACCCGGAATGACTGGAAACCAGAAAATGCCTCGCCCAAGCTGGTTCTCAGATTTGAACGTGGCTGCTCTCGATTACGAAATGAGCGCGCTTCCATTGAGTTATCCACCAGTGGTGCATTGTAAATTTAGCTTCCCGGCCTTTTCTTACAAATTTCCGTAGACATTTTTTTTTTTAAATTAAACTATGCATTTTCTATATACAGCTGTGCGCACATGTATCCTGAATATTTATCATTTTTTTCACATGGCGATTTTTCTGAGTGCAGCGACAGTACATTGTTTCACTCATTAATGTGTTTGTTTATCGTGTTATTTACTTAGAAACCTCCACTGAATATTTGCAGGAAAAATAAAATATGTATCCGAAAACTCTTCAAATTTAGATCAAATAACTCAGTTGTTTGTTGTTGTGTTGCATTCAACTTTCACCAATTATAAATGATTTTTTTTTTGAACAGGGGAGGGGGAGGATTAGCAGTTACAGCTAACATTGCAATCCAAGCTAATGATGTAGTTATCGGAAAACTGAAAGTACTAGGATACACTATTTTGAAGGGTAATATCAACAACGTATTTCTATTTGTTCAAGATAAAACACCCTGGATAACAAATGCAAAATGAAGAAAACAACAAAATCTTCGTGCTATCAACTCAATCAGTGATGTAAGTAACCCTTTAAACACAGCGGTCTACAACGCTGAAATGGACACTAGGATGGCTGACCGTAACAAGGCCTTCTATGTGGTGTCGATTCGTAGGTAATCTGGTATTATTTGTCACTAACGTGTGATAAAAATATTCGTTTTCCTTTCTTTCAGGGTCTTTAACTGAAAGTGTTTGCACTACGTATGAAAACAGAGCGAGTTCTTCCCAAAGCTACCATTCAGCCTCTGCCGGGAAATCTTCTACTGATGAAGGGCAGTCAGAGCACTCGAATCCAGAGAAGACTGAAGGTCAAGTGAAACCTGTTGCCAACCCTGATACAGAAAAATCACCAAAGTCTGCCAAGTCAACTCCAAAAAGAGATGGTTCATCTCCAGTGTCTGGAAAATCTCCCCCGAAACAAAGTGAATTAAATTTTGGCTCTGTTCTTGAAGGACTGTTTCAGTCAGTTACAAAGTCAGGTGCTAGTCCTCCCAAGTACTCTTCTAAGTCAGATGGAAAGAAACATGATGGAAAGAGGATGGAAATTGGAGACAAGGTGGTATACTCCTACATAGATTTCACTTCAGTTGATCATAGAGTAAAACTTTTCTTCTATACCACCCTTTTCAATGAAGAACAAGAGGAATTGGTTGCATTGTTGAAGGTAAAAGTACAATCAATGATACTAACTATGCTAATAGGTTGGGACATGAGTTTTTCGCATTGAACGATAAAGTGACAGGTTTCTAAATTTTATTTTATTTTATTTTTCTATTCCTATTTCTCTTGTGGTGCGGTTCTTCTTAAATGTGGTTATCGGAGATCAGTTAAAAAGATCTCTGCTGTCTCGTTTCCTCGGAATGGATCGTGATATAGTGAAAACTTTAAATGCACATATCTTTTTAACTTTGCTAATAATATTCTAAATTTTGATTATTATAATGCGAAAATCTCGTGCCACTGACTATGTAACGTATTTTGATCCTTGAAACATGTTTATTTTGCTAACTCCTGTTCCGTATCGCTATTGTGCAGGGATGGATTTCGGTCCTCGCTCGGCCAGGCCAGAAGTTACCAGACGACTGGCCGACAAAGTAAAATTATTTTGTGCCTTGTTAGACTCCTCACAAAATGTACTACTGCAAACAGTGGGCCAGGCCAAAATATCCACATCTGATTGTGTGTTGTATAAGTATTATTGGCTTCGTTCTTCATTATTATTATGAACAATGAGAACAGCTTAGAAAGGATTTTGTGCTTGTATACTGCACAATTTCGATTCCTTAACAATTAAACTTTTACATAGAATCTCTTCAGCCATAACCCTGCTCAAATATAGTTCTTGTTTCCAACATTGTGATTTGCCAAACTGACAATGTCTTACGTCATTGTATATCAAGAGATGTGACGATGTCCCCCACATTTCTGTACTTCTAGCTCTGAAACTATACAGTTTTTGTCTTACGTCCATCGGAACATTGTTTGTGTGCATGAGAGAGTAGTCACCTTGCTTAGTTAGTCACAGCATTTTAGGGACAAGCTATATAATGTGTACTAAGATGCCTCATTTCCTTGTCGGTTTGTGAATTACCAGGCTCTACTGGGACTTTTGAATCACCCTGTATATGAAGCTCAAAACGTTGCACATTTGTGTCTGTCTGTGTAATCGTATGTTCAATATACAGATCCACATCATTGGAGCAAACATTACATGTTTTCCATATTTGACTAGGGAAAGATTTTTACCCAAGGCGTGGGAGGGAGAATTTTTGATCTTGAGGATACAATTCACCTAGACTAATCTATCGCCTCGTGCAGCCTACGTGATATCCCCCATTGTTTGGGGTTGCTTGTGAAGAGGAATATAAGCTTGGGTTGAGTTGTTTAGTTCGTCATCGCGGGCAACGCCGGACCCTTGAAATAGCTCATAATAATACAAATGTTAGGTAATATGATGATGTTGTTAAAAAGTGATATTATTCGAAAGCTCTGAAACTCAGTAGCATTTACGTAAGAACATAAGGACAAAGCTTCAGCTGTTTTATAAACTGGCCTCTTCTCGTTATTTTTTAATAGTTGGGGCTAAAACATAAAATTAAGTTATGCAGAAAAATGTTTTTGACTTTGGCACAGGGCCATCCATTTTATGGCTGTTTCAGCATCTTGAGGTGTAGACATCGCTCTTTGTGTGTGAGGATAGAGGCCAGGACGTATTTCAAGGTATCATCTCGATATTCATCTGGTAGAATTGAGGAATAACTTGCTAATAAGAAACAGAAATGTGTGTTTGCTTTGCCGCTGTTCACTGTTTCAAGTACGGCTCTTTCTCTGTGTACTAAAATTGATAACGTTTCTGTTGGTGAGCATATTGCACTTCTTTTTTCATAATTAAATATTCAGTTTTATCATTATTATTGTTGGGTGGGGGGGGGGGGGGGGGGGGGGTAGCGGAGGAATGTATGTGTGTGTGTGTGTAGTATGAAGATATGAAATATTACAATAATTTTTTTCTGAAATTCAAATAATTTAGTGACAATTTGAAATGCTGAATTCGTATGGTTTTTCTACTTCTCATCTACATCTGGGGTTTATTATGAGACCTAGTAAGGTTTTGGAAACGATATACACAAAACAACGTTTATTTCTCTTTATGTAAGATCTTAGGTTAGAATATGGTTCACTTATACGGAAGCCACATGTGAAATTGCAGTTATAAAACAGAACACAGAAAAAGTAAAATTGTAATGTCTTTGACTTTGACGAAAAAATAGGATTTATATCCAAAGTTTTATTCTCGCAAGTTCGTCACCGCACTAACAAACGTTCACCTTTGGTAAGATTACGCCAGTTTTCATTGCGAACACCCACCCTTCTAATATTGGCCTCTCAGGATTTTATTCTTACGTAAATATATGTGAATATGATCCATTTAGGGCTCATATTGTAAGCTCTAAATAAACTGAGAAGGGCAATAAGCGATATAGTTTTTCTATACATACTTTCCCATGATAGGATTGACGTTTTAGCAATAATTGTGGAAGTGGTGTTCCAGTTTCGTCATTCTAAACACGTAGAAGTAGTAGTAGTCTATTTCAAAATGTTTTAAACAAGTCATCCACTTTAAGGCGTGACTAACTCAGAGTGTCAACAGATCATAAAAGTCATCAAGAAGTAATGAAATGGAGTCATTTGTCATGGAAGTCATGAAATCGAGTTTCAGGTCATGAATACAGTCAGATAAACCGTGGAAATGTTTACTATTTTTAATGGTACATTTACCATTTTCCCAAATGTACAGAAAAATATCTTAATACCTTTGAAGCATGTTTGATATTATGAACTTTTAGTATTACAGCGGGATGTGGTAAGAAATATAGTTATCAGGGAACTCATATCTTCTGAGTTCGGGTATGGCAATCCCCAATAATTCTTAGGCTTTCTGTTGCATGCAAAAGTCATGCATTTGGCTATGTTAAACAGGTAAAAAAAAACTTAATATAATCTTTTTTAGAAAGATTTCTGGAAGGTGTTCTTGATATTGTGTAAAACAAACTGTTCTCTTGGGGAAAAAACAAAAATCATTTCAGACTAAATGTTTCTCGAAAAGTAATATTTCGTTTTAGTCATCTTTTTATAGATGTTCTTTTTACAATGTGTAATTTATTTATATCATAATTATTTATGTGTGTAATCCATTTATTAATTAGGAGATTTGATGTATCAATTTCGTTACAGCACTACTCCTGTTGTGTACTTGATAAATTCATAAATAATAAAAATTATTTCTTTCTTCGTAGGCCCACGTATTAAACCAGTCAAATTCTACAATGTTTCCCGGTTGTTTAGTGATCTCTACAAGAAAGGCTTATGTATTGGAAGTAACAGGAGAGGAAAGGTAAATACGCTTGTATTAAACATTAAGATAACGTCGCGGACTTTGGATCGGCAATGGGTAGTCACGGGGTTCGCATCGGATCATCATCGTTTAGGTTTTCCAAAGTTTTACCTCAGTTTCACCAGGCGAAAATGCCGGGATGGCACCTTAAGCAAGGTCTGTACGCTACCTTCCCCATCCTCTCCCCTACTCTATCCCGGCCTGAATGAAAGATGCCTGAAGGCGATAAATTAATCAAATCAATCAGTTATATATTAAGAAGTTCTTTGTTGCATATAATTTTAAAATTTAGGATGTTTAAATTAGATGAAAATTAGTGTTCGTAGGTGTTAGGCAACGAATATGTGGCAAACGATATTAGAAGATGGAGATGGTGAAAATCAGTTACTAAATATTTTATGCAAACTTTACTATACTTTTTCTTTCTCTATAGATTTTATCATAAATAAACCTAGTATCTATAAAAGTAGACGTTCTGCGTAGTATAGTACATTTCACTTAGTTTCTTTTACTCAAAACTAAAATGCAAATATAAAATATAAAGTTTTTATCTCACTTGTATAAATAAAAATAAAAAACATCTGAGCTCTTACAATATCAGTTTCTTTTTCACAATTTGTACGAACAACAGTCAATTTACTGTAAAACTACGGTCATATATATGACCGTAAAATCAATCATATAAAATAGTTAGCAAAAGACCTAGAAAAATCAGAAAATACGCGTAAATGACCTAATATCAAGAATTATACAAAATGCTAAGAAAAAGGTTACAAATCACGAGAAGAAATAATTCAACAATAAATAATTCAAGATTCAAAGTAGTAGTAACACAACTCACATAGCAAAACAACCACGAATTCAGGAAGAGAAAATGTAGAAAAGCAAGGGAATTCCAATATTATAAGAGACATAACCTGGCACAAGGAACGTAATAAATTAGTTCCAGCTCTACATAAATAAATAAAGAAAAGAAATAACATGGGATGATGTTATCGACTTTATACAATTCCAATGGTTATAATTTTTATCTTGTTAGATAGATTTTTGGTAATGTCACAATGCAGAGGCTATGCAATTTGATATGTGACCAGTTGCCCTATTTCTTTATTATTTATTTTATCTTTTTTTTCAGGGATGATCCTGAAACTTGGCTGAAGAAAGTGGAGTCAAGCTCTTTGAAGAATCTGGCGTGTGTGTTTGCTCTACCCTGGCGATTGGGTGTTGGAATTGAGTGGATGAAGAAAGGACATAGCCAGTATTTGTTTTTCCTCCTGGACGCCTTAAGAACGACAAATTTCTTGGCTTTCTTGTCCGGTAAGGCCTAGCTATAACATTTCTATCTGTGAACACTAGTTTCTTTGTAAGCCGTATTTAAAGAGTGAATATGGTGATATAATAGTCATATAAAGTCATTATGAACAATAGGTGTTTGTTAGTTAATTGGGATATGCAGGTTAATTGGGATATATGTGCCGCATAGACAGATTTTGAAATGTAAGAATATTATTGTCAGAGGTTTAATAGAAGAAGCATAGAAATCCCCTCTTAGCTGCATTCGTCAATCGTATACGTAGCTTGAATAGATGTATTGGTTACTATTTTCAGTTGTGATTTGTCAAGTCAACACTGCTTACGTCATTAGTTGTTGAGATATGACGTTATTTGTCACGATGCCGCCTGTATCTCCGAAACTACGCACGTTTGGAAATTTCTTCAAAGGATTTCTTTTATTTTCTTTTTTTCCTTGTTTTGATGTAAGCCTCCCAAAATTTTCGCCACTATTTCAGGGATACATTATATTTTTTAAAAAAAATTCTAGATAATGATACGTGACGTTCACGTAGTAATATTTCAAAATTATGTATAGTTTTGCTGACTATCAATTTCAAAATTAGAGAAAGCCATTGAAGCAAAATTTGTCCAGTGTCACAGAAATGGAAAAATAACAGACATTTTCCAGAAAACATCTGAACTTAAGGGTGTTAACACACAAGAAAAACATTTAACACGCTACTGTAGCGATTTGGATCATTAAGATACCCAAGTTTAGGATCAGAAAGAGAAAAACAAAGATCCCTGATCTCGGTTCCTGTGTCAGCAAACAGCTTACCGTGCTGGCTTTTCACGCAGAAGTCTCGTGTTTGATTTCTTTACAGGCTTCCTTCGTTTTAATCGTTCATCTGAAGCTTTTTAAATAATGTTTGGGGTTTACTATAGTTACTTGATATGGAAAATTACTGAATAATAATAAATGAAAATTGGACAGTTGGTCTATAGATAACGACCCGGTAGAAACCTCCTCTGATGAGATAGTGAATCTTCGGTACATTGAGAAGGTTTATTTACTAAAAGTAAGAGTGAACACGTAAAGTTTTTGTACATATGCTAACGGAATTAGCGAATTTAGAAACAAGAGCAGTTTTAGTTTTTCCAAAGCCAAATTCTTTCAAAGCTATCAAACATTTAAGTGTAATATACATTCATTCTTACTTCAAAATATCTTCGAGACTTTGTCATGAATACCTTTTACTTGTTTCTGATAATATTTGCAAAGTAAATTGGCAACCCTGATTCTCGTGGAATTGTCTGGTCATGGCAACGTTGCTTCACAGTTTGTTCGGAAGCTACCCCTCATAACTAAGAGTACTATACTGCTCAGTTGCTGTAAAAAAAAACTTAGATAAATATGAAGTGTCATGAAATATATTATGTTATTCTGTTTGTCTATTTCGTAAAATATTCATTTTTTTAATGGCTTTATTGGCATATCATTAAATTTTAGTGTCATGATTACAATATGTGTTTTTGTTTTACTTACTAGATGCTAATGTGTGTAAAGTGAACGTGGAAAGTGAAGAAATAAAGGCTGACTTACAACAGCTTTTCTTGACATCCTCACGAGGGGGAGAAATAGATGTCACTTTAAGACTCTGCACTTTGTGTTCTGCGTGTGTCAGAAGAAAGCAGGAACAAGAAAGTGAGTGAAATTTTAACTTTTGAAGTAATTTATCAACTTATTTGTGAGTAGAAATAACTTCATTGTTGCATACTGGCCGTAATTGAGGTTTTTTGTCTAATCGATAGATCCCTAAAGGTCCTAAATAAAGTAAATTCAATTTAATTCAAGATTTGATTTTACGATTGCTGGTTGGCAATTCTAACTACGATTTATTCTTCGCTAAAACAGATTGCTTAAACCGTCATGAAGAGGAATCCATCATCATTGTGTCTTGGTCAATACTGTCCTTTATGTGAACGTGGCTGTAACGCGAAAAGGTTGCCTCTTATTTATTTTATGCACACTAAAGTCGGAAGAGCAGAGTAGTTCATTTTGTAGGGTAGAAAGAGGGACCATTCTTTTAGAGTGATTTTTCAATCGAAATGAGTGTTTTTCAACGAAACGTTCTCGCTTTGGATGGAAAATGAGCTTTTTCTAAAAGGAATTCCGATGCTTTTCGATGTAATTTATTCTTCAAACTTGGAAGAGCGATTTTTCATCTTTTTAGAGTAGTTCACAATGCATCATGTGTACTAATCAAGTTTGTTCGTCATTTGAAGCTGCGAAGGTGATCGGAAGACAGAGTCCTTCTGTGAAGTTAATAGAGTTTAGTTAAAACTGTCAAGAGAAGACTTGATAATCTTTCTCAGCAACAAGAACATACCAGAAGACGTCAGAAATAAGATATGTACAATTCTCTCTCCGTTGGCCGTCTAGCCTAGGGGATAAGGCGTTGGTTCGCTGGACGGAAGGTAGCAAGTTCAAATCCCACTGCAGTCAAGTTCCTTTTTTTTTTACTCTTTTTCATTCATAAGAACATTACTTTTCTTTGTTATTGTTTATGAATGAATGCTTTTTTTTTTACATTTTCAACATTTTTATGTCGTCGTTTTCATGTTGAACCGATGAAAATTTTATGTGAATAGATAGAATTCATCTAAAAAGAATATATTCCCATCGAAAAGAACTACCATTCATCCCATCTTTTTCCGAGCGGAAATTTCTCATTTCTTCTTCGATGAAAATCCACCCAAATCGAGCGGAATTCCGCTCTTTGAATTTAGTCTGTAAGTTATTTTGTTCCTGAGTAACTGCCCTATACTTTCATTTCTTACCTCACTCTGTCAATATAGAGATAGATAGATAGATAAATTGATTGATTGATTGTAAAATTGTTTGCGACAGATAGATAGAATGAGAGAAATGATATAATGTAAATAATTATGTGACGTTGTTTTGTTCGTTTTGTTTTAAAATTAATAATTTCGTTTCTTTTTTTTTTTTTAAGGTGCAAGGAAGCTGTCACGTGGACTTCTAATAATCAGTGTAACCGATCTCCTTATTTCTCAAGATGATTTACGTTGGTTATTCCCTAATACGCCATTGAAACCTGCAGTTCGACACCAACAAAAGATCAGCAATTTAACCGAAGCTGTAAGTAATTTTCATATCATTTTAAACGGAGCGGAGAAGTAACAGTTATCACTGTGATGATGTAGTTACTTAAGTATTCGAAGCAAATGTAGGATTCGTCGTCCCCAACTTCTTTAATCTGGTAGGGAATGTCGTGGATTGGGGACACGTTGTTATATATACCTGTTCATAGAGGGCATCTTGACAGTTTCTATGGCTTCCCTCACTCACAAAACGAATGTCTGGATCGTATCTTTAATGAAGGCCTTGATTGCAATTTTCCGTCCCTTCTCCCGCAGAGTAAGAATGAGCATAAACCAGCTCTACCCAATGCTGTTGTGCTGTTGTAAAGTCCAAAGTTTCAATAAATGTTCAGGTTATCATTGAAAGGTCACACACCAGATATTCTAATGACAGCTGTTTTGGTCTCCCTTCAATCATACAAGACAAATTTCGGAATGAATCGAAGTGAAGTCCAGGGTCACTTCGAAATATTTCCTTATCCAGCGAACAATACAAAGTCGACAAGATGAACTGAAGTGATGAGTTACTTTCGTTTTAATTTCCATTGTATGGACTTTACAAGCATGTATGGCCAAAGTCTGTCACACGTCTGAGGGATGACGTTCCTCGGCGATCACTCCTCAGGTGGAAGGAATGACTAAAGTTGCGGTCAGGGCCTTAGTCAAGGTACCATCCACCATTCAACCGGTGAAAACCTCAGTAGATATGGCCGGCAGCACGACTCGAACCTGCTTGCCTCCCCAGTGTTGATCCGAAACCTGCGACCGTAACTAATTAGACCACGGGGACTGGGTCCTTGTTGCTTTTAAGTTTATAAAAATAAAATTCTGGATTTCAAAAGTAAATTATGTATCGTATATAAACTAAGTAGACGGAAGCAATAATGCACCGTTTTCAATTACGATGCCTGTGTGTAGAAGAACTGAAATGTCTTCTTAGAACGGACTTAAGCCACTGTGCTATTTCACCCATGCTAATCAATTTCATTTCCGTCTATTGTCAGGTTGGTAATTTTTTATATTCTGATAAACGTGTAAGTTTCTTTAGTGGTATTTCTAATGCACATCTGCACAAGTTACTGATTGAGTGAGTTCTCAAATTGAGTGTCTGTCGTTTTGTTTTCTGATAGATTAACTGAGAGTACAGTTATTATGTGTAGAGTAAATACCTACTTCGTCTATATACTTTTTAAAACTGAAGTACAAACTAGAATCATCAGTATAATCTGGAATGCCTTCTTGATTCAAAATTGCAAATGGCTGGGTAAATACCAGTCACAAATATGTGTTCTTTCTTGTTAATTCATTTAGGGAATGTATCATTGATAATGACGAATTAGAAGCACAAATATATTTTCTTCAACTTAAAATAGGCACAATTTCGTTTCAGACTTAACTGAATGTACTGTTTCCTTCACAAATAAATTAGCTATACTGTCCCTATGATTCCGCATGTTTGGTTGTAATATTATCTGGGCTATAGTGTACAAATTATTATAGAAACTACAACTCTTAAAATGGCTCTCTTAATTTTTAGCTTGAGTCGAAACCAAAATACAAATTTCATATAATAATAAAATATTAGTATTTGGAGTAAGAATAACTATTGTTTTCACTATACTTTGTTGATTTAATAATTATTGCTTTTCCTCTGAAAGTATCAATTTAAAGCGTGAATTTTCTCACCCGTATCGGAACGCATGTTTTAATCTGGAGTTGGATTCTGTCTTCAAATATGGCCAGGTCTTGTTATGAAGCATTAGTAAAAGCTAGACAATATGGAAGTGATGTACAGGTACTTTTCGACTACAGGACACATGCGTTCGAGCCTCGTTTCCGGCTATCCTGACTGAGATTTCTCAGAGCTTTTTCTTAGTTTCACAAGGCGATTGCCGGGTAGTTACCTCAATTAAGGCCCTGGCCGCTACGTTTCACACAGCAAGATCTATCACCGGGAAAATCATCGATCACACTTGAAAGGTTTAGACCATATCGGCTTATATATGAAAGTTAAGAGAAAAAACACTTCAGGTTTAAATTTCCAGATAGGACGTATTCACTTAGTACATTCATACAAAATAAATTTCTTTAATTTTGACCTTTGTTATGACATTGTTTCAATATCATAAACTGTTCAAACTACTATGTTTTTTTAAAACAAATTCCTTGTATATGCGAATAATCTGCTACATACACAGTTTTGATCACGGGACTGACATGGAATCGAGCCGTGGCTTCATGTTTGGCAATCAGTTGCTTTACCACTGGGCTACAGATTAGTAACCAATTTGTGTACATGAATAGACCTTAGCTGAAGTAACTCAAATCGAGGCACTACATGAAAATTATGCGCGTTGTTTTCGTAATTTTCCACAAATAAATCTTTGTAAACTTTATTTTATATGGGCCATTTTAATAACTATGGACTTCGGCCCGTCACGAAGATATGAGTGCAATGCAGCTTAAAATTCAGAAACATCCCTGTCCTAAACGGGATTCGAACCCGCAGCCTCATGAACGGCGGCCCAGCGCCCTAGTCCACATGGCTACCGAGGTCGGTCTAATTTTCCACATTGCTCACTACACAAGAAAGAAGCGCTACCTTTCTGTGCGAATGGCCACGGGTTCAGTTCCGCCCAGAGGTCCATTAAACGCAGTGGTTCGGAGCTCACTTTACCAAAACCTGTTGGTCCCATTCTTAGAAGCTTATGAGCTTGTTTAGGACTTGCTTTGCGCTTTTGAATTGCAGAAACTTTTCATAATTGAAATATTAACATGCACAGAATTAGGCTATGTCGTTGGTAGATAAATGAAAGAACAACTTCGCAATAAATGGAATTGATACTCCGCTAGTTCAATGATTGTACGTCTTTCAGTTAGTACACA